>VZTV01078535.1:271-36133 GCA_013400875.1 Anhinga rufa
TTTAAAAAAAAACACCCATGTATTACATACTCCCAGTGAATTAACAACAAAGCCACGTAGCCTTCCTTTTCTCACCTCCGCCTCAGTTTTCCTTCCTGTGCCAAAGACCAGCATCAAAGCATACCTGCCTAGAGAGCTCAAAGGAAAAGGCACCTGGGACAAAAAGCAAAGTGGTGCCAGTTCTTATATCCAGAGACTGACGCACAGGAGCTGCCTGCTCAGATGGTGGTGTCTGCTAATGCAATCAAATAGCACAGCTGCAAGTAACTTGATTAATTCAGGTAGAAAGCTTGTTGAAAATGCACAGCGGATCCTATACACTATGATTCCCTCATTAGGTTTGTTTTGGATTTTTGGCAAACAAGTCACTCAAACATCTTTAGGGTAGGGGCCTGCAGTATTTGAGGATGGTACTGCAACCAGGTGAGGATACTTTGCAACTGGATCCGACATCAAGATCATATCCAGTATTGCTCGTGTATACTATTTCAAAAATGGCCACCGTGCAACAACCAGCATATGCTGGCATTTTAGCTAAGAGCAACAGATGAGCAGCTGGTTCCCATTCTGATTTGGAAAATATACCAAACCAGCTGCACCCAGTTCTCTTATCCTGAAAATACTGTTCTTTTAAAAATATTTTCCATATATAATTTACAGCTTCTATACTTTTCTGGCAAAGAAAAGAAAACAAACCCTAGCACTGTGTAGTCTGGCTTAAGATGAAAAATCACTCTTTTTATACCAATTTAGAATCATTAACAAATTTAATAGAGCACTTCTTTGTAACCATTATGACATTCTTAAATCAGCTGGTATAAATGTGAAGGACCAATGATTTAACTAGCTTTTTTTCCAGTATAAATTCAGTAGAATCACTGCAGACCCACAGCTGAAGAAATGTAGTATTCCAGAAGTCAAACACATGCTCAGATCATAATCAATTTTTCAGAAGAAAAGATCAATCAAAACCTTTATAATAACAACTCGATACTGTAAAAAGATCTCTCTCTAAATGTGTGGACCATTATGCCCAGACACAGAAATGGACTCCATAGGTTTTCAGATGAGTCGGGGCTGACAAATGCAAAACCTCTAACAAGGCAGGCTTTCTATTCTGCATCTACTGAGAGAAGCTAAAAAAAAGTTTTTTTTAAATGTAAAACTCCATTAATTTTAATGGTGTGGGACCAAAGGATATGTAAGCAAGTGGACTTTAATATTATCACTAAATTTGAAGATTCTCATAGTTCGTTAAAGCGTGTGAGATAAGAGATTACTGTGAGAATTGTAGTATTTCAGTGACTTGCCCCACAAGCATTTTCTACCCTTAAGTATGGAACCACAAAACCAGATGACATCTAGGCAATAAATAAACTGGTTAGACATTTTCAAAGCTTGTACAGAACCTAAAATTAATACAATATAAGTTTAATTATATGTGGCAGCTAATGGCTTATTAAAAGAGCACTTTTTTCCTGGATTTTTTTATCAATATGCGTTCAGATTTGCAGATGCTTCTGAAATTAATAATTATCATTACAACATTTCAGTTTATCTAACAGACACAAATAAGCTTGCTCCTATTCATGTGTTTTGTAAAGGAAAAATAACTCCCATGCATGTTTTCTAGATCAGAGCTCTATCCTGAGCAAGAGCAATGATTCCAAATATCTGTTCCATTAAGTTCTTTAAAAAAAGGGAAACAAAAAAAAGAAGGAAATTACTTTTAGCAGTAGGAATTAATCACAAAGCAATTATAGTACAATGTAATTTATAGTATCATTTAACTAAATATTTGCAGAAATAATACCTTCTATGATTCTAGAAAGAAGGCTTAACTTTTTCTAGCAGTATTTAACTCAGTTTTTATTAAAATCTGCATAGTTCATTTTCAACAAACCCTGCCAGCAATATCTTTCCAGTAGCCATTTAGGCTTCCTACAGACCAGCAAGTAGATGAACGATTAACTTTGATGGTAAAATCCACCAAATTCTGAAATAAAGTTAGCCAGTTAAGTGATACTTCTCTCGCTGTTTCCAAAGTATAATGTTTGAAACAGATAACTTTCTGGTTTTGTACTAAGCTAAATCCCATTTTCAGAAGGAGAAATATCAAAGTAATGCTGTGCTGGAGATAAAACGGTAAAGAATTTCCTTCTGCAAGAGCCAATGCAGGGAGAGCAGTAGGAATTCTTCCCCATAATTCTTAGCAAGATCTAAGAGGGTGAGGGATTAGGAGAAAAAGATCTTTGAATCACTGAAACCCCAAGTTTTTCAAAATGTGTTCCTTTTACCTCTCATATACACCCCCAGTTATATAAAGATGACCTACCAGGTAACTATTATCTGCTTCCGGGGACACAGTCAGCATCCTTTGGAACTCCAGAAATCCAGTGATTCAAATAAACTCACTTATAAAATCACAAAGAACTTTTATAATTAAACAAACACATTAGCTAAACAGATTAAATGATTTATTCAGACACTGTTAGAACTGGCACCACCGTGGGCATCAATGAAGTGTCAGTTAACTGCACTTACACATGGTAGGGGGCCTGAAGTGTCATATTGCATTTTTCAGCTATTTCCAGGCTAATATTTTTTACAGTGGTGTATAAACACCAGTGATTGCTAATACAGAAATAGATGTGTATCTGGAATTTCCAAAAAGTGTCAAGAATCCCGCTGATACCAAACACTGTGTACTTACCTCTAGATTAAATAAAAAGACAATGAATCAGTAAAATAAATCAATTCCATGATCTTGCAACTAAAAGCAGCAGTCTTTAGCTCCCTTCAATTAAGCAAACTCTCAGTATGCCTTATTGGCATGAAACTGGTATAGAGAGAGTGCAGGATTAGGAAATAGGCAGTTGTGAGCACTCAAAACAAGTCAAATGCAAAATCGGCATGCAATCTCTAGTTTTATCAAAACTATATCCATATGATATGAGAAGTTGGTCAGGGACAGCTGCATAGGTGGAAGTCTACCCCAAAGAATATTTAGGGTTCTCCTCTATTTGCTACCGTGTTCCTGTGCAACACTAGGAAGGTCACTCAGAGCCCCTGTTTGAAAGCCTTCAAGCACCTAGAGATACAGATAGACATTGGGGCTTGATACAGATGCTCAAACACAGGAACCCAGTGCCATTGGAGACACTCCAGGGTAGCTACAGCACCTACACAGAGCTGGCAGATATCCTTGAGAATGTGTGGGACAACTGAGGTACATATAGCAGGAGCTGGAGGCCAGATAGGGCATGATACTGGACTGGAAAAGTTGTTTAGGCAACTATGTCCAAGACTGTCCAAGGGATCGTGCCCAAGAGGACATTCAAATCCAATTTTGTCATAAAATCTCCAGTCCCCATGTGTGAAAGAGGAAAAATTTTACTCTGCAACAGCTTTAAGGACAATAAAGAGGCCAGACTGATGGAGAATGCAGTAATAGACACTGGATATGTTTATTATACTGAAAAGACGGAGAAAAAGTCAGTAAGTAGGATGTTCTTGACATAGAAGATACTTCATTTAAGGTACTTTATATTATTTTTAAATGGATCATACTTACTGATACTAATAATGTATACAACTCCACAATTCAGTTCTGACATGCTTTCTGATCCTAATCAGAATCCCAAATCGCTGGCAGACAGTTCATATTACAACTGAAAGACTAATATGGCCATAATTTCAGAATAAGGTTAAATACTTCAGTTTTACAAGTCAGCATTTAAATCCACAGTGAAATCCACCAAAAGAGAAGTATCCTGATTTTCAGAAGTGCCATATGTCCACACTTCAGGAGGCTATATTGCTATGTAAGGACATATGGATTACTATTGCAGATTCTAGGATGGACAGGGAAGCCACTGAGTTTCCAACGCAGTTTTCTAGGAAGACTGTACAAAAACTTGTTTGTGAGCCCTTGATCTTAACGAGTGCTCTGTCCCACAACAATCTCAAGGAGCGTGGATAATTAAATTCTGGGAATACTGTGGTTTGTCTAATCTGGAGAGCAGTTGTTTGTCTAATGTCACTATCGATTTTTAATATAGTGATGACACTGCTTACAAAAAACCCTTTTGATACTCAGGTATGAAAAGATCTAAAATAATTTACTTCAGTTCTAGGATATCCACATCCATGGCAATATATCTATTCTCTCATGCCAGGTTTTGTTAAAAAAGGGTACAACTATAGTGAAAAACAGTATAAAAATACAGTTATACAGCAATTTGCAAGTATCTGACATACCAAAGAGTGAGCCATGACGGGTGAGGTAACAAATGCCGCTTAGACTGAAGTATTTTATATGAGCATATATGCATTATACATTAGGATATGTAATCACAGACAAGTGATACACAAACACCACAGTAGCACCTGAAATCTAAAAGCATACCATATGAAAAACATGAGATGTCAATACTATCATCTGTTTCATGAGCCTAGGGACAGAAACGGTTGAGGAAGAGGCCTATGCCGAGTTGGGGTTGCCCATGTCTTTGGGACAGAATAAGTTCCCCTCAGTGTTGCCTCCTGCTGCAAACACTACCATGGGATGAAGTTTCTCAGGGGCATGTCCTTAACACCCAAGGACATTGCCCCCTGTGCCAAATCAGTATAGCTGGGATGCAAGGTATTAGTAAAAAAAGGTCCTTGTCTCCAGTTACAGCTCTCTAATCCATGCCAAAAGGTTTAAAAAATAGCAGATAACATATTATTATCAAAACATTTATAGTGTTAAAATATTTCTTCCCCCCTTCTGTATCATCTGAACCTTTTAGGGTTACTGATGTTGTCCACCATTAATGTTAACAGCAGGTCATGGTTATATTTATTTCATCGGCAGAGATGCAGGTTTACTCAGTAAATAAGCAAAGGAACTGAGAAGGTATCACAGACTCTCTTTTGGGAACAAACTAAGCAAGACAGTCTTTCTAGCAGAGCCTGTGTTAGCCTGTTACTTTTCCAGGTGCAAGTGATAAGGGATCATTTTAAAATAACTAACACCAATGTATATTTCTATTCTCCCTATAAGTTCCAAACAAAAAATAGAAAGTAGGTAATAGCCCATTATATAAAGATTTTTTTTTTTCAAAATTATGCCTGCTGATTTACAGTTTTCCAGCATTTCTGTTCAGAATCAGGGCCAAATGAACAGAGACTTTGAAGATGCAATTCCTTAAAGCATTTAATCTGCCAGTCACCTCTAATAATTTCCCTCTACCACACTCATACACTTGTTCCAAATTATCTGTTAGGTGTATGAATTATTACATTTTTAGCTTAGTTCAGTCAAATAATTTAACAGAGTGATGTGTTAACAACTGAAAATAAAAATTCTGCTTTATTGCTAAATCAGCCAGTGGCAAAACAAGTTAGTAACGTCCAAATGATGAACAGGTTATGTCAGTGATATTTACTAATGGCTTATTATTTGTAGGCAACTGGGCACCAACAATGTTTATAAACCATAGCAGACATAAAACAAGGGAATTACTCTTATGATACATTACACAATTGCATTGCTCCAGACCATTGACACTTAGGTGGTGGTGGTTTTTAGGTCCCACCAAACTCATGGGGAAGCTCTTAAACATTCTGGATCTGGTCAAGTCATGCCCATCCTGAGCAGTGGATCAGTTGTGCTTAACTAAAACGCAGTGGCCCCACCAGTCCCTGGGTCTGCAGCTATATCGCCTATATCCTCTTAAATATTTTGTGTTCTATACTTCACATTTTATCTGATAAATTCTATTTCCTTTAAAAGGAGAACTGACGTAGACCCTGACACCAATGTTTCACGTTACAGAAACTGCACTGCCTGAAACATTTTTCTATCATGAAGCACAATGGAGAAAAATATCTGAGGTCTCGGGAGCCTGGGCAGGATTGCAATATCCAAGTTTCCTTTTTACCCTTATGATACTTATTCTGTGACAGTAACAAGCAGATTTAACTCTAGAAGTTGTACTCAAGCAGGAGATCAGGAAATTCAGACTACCAACTGTTTGATCTATGTCATCTACCCAGGGTGGTCAACAAGCCATGTATTAAAAACTTCTTGTAACTGGCACATGTGCCTCAGAGGGTGCAGGGAAAGGAGAGATCTAAGTCTTTCCTAGGTGGGAGATGACCATGGCCCTCAGTGGGTCCAGGCCCTCTCACGAAGGGCAGGATTGGTTTGGGCAGGGTAGGACATCTAGGTCAGTCCAAGAGGACACCATTGACTCTGGCCCCAGCCATATCTGCTGCCTTCTGCCCTCCTGCAGCAGGGCTTTATTTTACCAGCAAATCTCAGGCAACCAAAGTCCTGCTGCTGCGGCGCCCTGCAGCCCCAGCCTGCGAGCTGCAGCAGAGGCACCCACGGGAATGGGCTGATCTGCTGTCACAGATCAGGAATCTCAGGTGGGAACAGGTGCAGTTCAGGTGGGATACTCCGAGTAAAGCACAGTAGTGTTGCTGTCTGGTAGCGGTAAAGGACCAGGGAGAGATGAAGCACTGAGGTACCCAATCCCATTAACCAGACTGACAGTGAATGAAAGTTTTCCTGAGAGTTGAAATCTAGGTAAACATAATTCTTAACTTGTAATGGGAGAGAGACAGAGCTGGGATAAGAGGGACAGATATCTTATTACATTCTGATGTGAACCGCAGCCAAAAATTTTATATTTTACTTTATTAGAGTTTCCAAAGGAGAAAAAAAAAAAAATTAAGAAACTGCTGCTTCTTATGGCCTGGAAAACTACTGTACTTCTGTAACAACAATATAAACCTTCTTAAAATATTACACTTGCACAAATCATTCAAATAAATCAACATTCACTCCATTTACAACACAGTTGCACCAACCACCTTCTGTTGAGAATCCTGCCCACCATTTGCTGGAGCTATAAAAGAGGAAGGAAAGTTACTGAGATTACCCAGGCCTTTTCCATTTGAAAAATCCCTTCTTAAAATAGTTTGGAGAAGAAAAGCCTGAGAACAGCAAGTTCTTCCCTTGTTGGGTTTTGAATGACTGCAGCAAGCCTGGGACATAGCTGAGCATTATTAGAACGTGGATACTTCCAATTCTGAGCTCCAGAATCAGTTTTGGTACAAGAGACATGTTAGAAAAACTAAAAATATTCTCCCATTCTATCTTGTCCCACAAAAACAAAATAATAGCCTTCC
The DNA here is from genome assembly GCA_013400875.1 of Anhinga rufa. Taxonomy (NCBI): domain Eukaryota; kingdom Metazoa; phylum Chordata; class Aves; order Suliformes; family Anhingidae; genus Anhinga; species Anhinga rufa. Next base: position 7,454 of record VZTV01078535.1, read on the forward strand.
CCCTCAGTACTGTGTTTGAGAATCTCATTACTTTTTGTTTTCCTTAAGGGATGAATGAGGTTTTAGTTCTTCAAGGCTCCTCTGCTGTGCTGATCTTTGCTAAGAATTTCTCTAAGGTCTCGCATTACAAACAATAATAGGACTCTCTCTACAAATAAACTTGATGCAATTAGGGTCTGTCTATCCTGCTATGATTCTGCTTCACTGACAGATTCCCTTTTCCTTATGCCACTTACTGTGTCTGAAAAGTTTGTGAAGCATATATTTGTAACATTTCCAGCAATCAGATATAATTTAACCACCAAATGAACCAGCAATAAAGAGAAGAGGAGAGGTACAAGGCACCAAATAACAAAAAGAAATATTGCTTACCTATGTTGTTCTTTCTGTGATGTATTGTTTATAAGGTTATTCATACTGGGGGTGAATTAATTAATCTGCTTCCCCTTACCTAATGGAATATACAGAAGTAGGTGCCTTCTACCCAGTATTCTTTCCTCAATCTCAGAGTCGCCTGGATTTGGTAACTGAAGGAGCAGCAAATGTGCACAAGCAGCCCCTCTCAAAAAACATACTACAGCTAAGTTACTTCTCTTTTCTCCTACATAGCAGGCAAGGATGATTCCCAGCACAGCACCCCGCTAATCACCATGGCCTAGGGAAGGGTTCAGGGTTCCTTCACAAGCTTCCTAGAGGTGGCATCATCTGTTGAGAATTTAAGTATTGCAAGTGATAATAGTTACAAGTCATCATGGCTAATCACAAAATTCTAAGACTTTCCTGAGGCAAACCATCACGGCTTCTTGAACTAGGACAAAAAATAAACCCTGATTATCAAACTGTTCAAGTTTTCCTCTTCCACACCACTCTCCACTATCCAAAACAATAGCCCCTGTTTTAAAACCACAATGACTTTGAGTTTGAGGGCTTTTTTTAATAGGAAAACAACTTAAGGATCCTCCTGAATGATTTTTCCCTGTCAGTATAAAAGCAAAGTCCACCTGGGAATCTAGGTGGGCAAGGGAGCCTGAGTTTTGGGATTAGGCAGTTTTAGGAAGAACACAAACCCATTGATGACTGGAAATGAAACTCATGTAACCACAGGAAGGAACTGAGGGTACGTTCTGATACCAGAAGTTGGCAAATATAAGAACCCTCTAAAACTTAATTTGTAGTTTTAGAGTTCAAAGAGCAATTATAACTGTAGTCAGGGCAGTGTATGGTCTTCTGCCCAGGGACCCACCTTTTTCCCATCTGGCTGTCCACAGTGATCTAGGAAGGTGCTATTCATTGAATGGTGGAAGAAGCAGGTAGTCATAGACTTGAAAAATGGCCTCAAAGTACCTAAGTCCCACTGAGGGACAAAATCTCTAACCAGAAAGACCTTCACCAAGCCTGCCATAGGAGGGAGTTGTTGCAGCAGTATTTCTTCCTGCACACTTTCTGACAGCCACTTTAACTTGAACAATATTGGAACATATAAGCATGATATAAGTCTTGGTCTTGCACTACTACAGTGCAAAAGAGGACAGAGGCGCTGATGTTCTTGTACTCACAATCTGTCCTTCAGCATACTGTCAGAACCATTGTGTGGTGCAAGCACTTCCTTAATGATACACAGCTGTAAGCACCTTTTATGTTGACTTCTTGCTAGTATATTCTCTTGCCAAAAGTAAGCAGTGTTTGAATTAAGTTATTCACAAATGTAATTATATTCTAATATAACCTACTAAATGAAAACATCTCTTAAAATATTTGAGTATGTTTATTTTGTGGATATATTACTTTTACAGTTCTTCTCAAAGTTAGATAAACCATACTTACCATAAAACACTGGTCTGAAGTAACACATGATGTGAAATGAAACCCTGTTACCATCTGTGAATAATGTAATCAGGCAAATGAGGAATAATGACTACATCATGGTAATTTAGGAGAGAACATCCTGAATTACAATTGTCAGCAGCTTGGTTTATAGCTCACAAACTTGAGAAAAGCACAGCATATAAGAAGAGTGGGGAAGGATTTAATTAAAATATGATTACTGAAGAGAACATAAATGACACGATAATACTTTTCAAGGGTATACCACTATTATTTGCATCTTGAAGTGAAACTGAAAACTCACCATCACACATGCCCAGAAAAGTAATTTCAGTGATATAGGGTTGCTTTTATGTATCACAAATCCACGGGGTTTAGCTTACAACAGAATAATAATTCTACCCAACTCTTCGGGGTTGCAGTAGGTGGGCAAGGAAATAACCTACAGGCATTGCACCAGGTTCTTTCCATTTTCTAAAAGTTTCCTATCTGTTCACAGACCAGAGGTGCAACTCAGTATTGTCCCTCCCCCAGGGTACAGTGCCTTCCATTGGGGATGGTCTGCAGCAGAAAACAAGCTGGTAGGATGCTGTTCTTCCCTATTCCAGCATTTTTTGGAGGGGTTCAAGATGGAGTTATCTTTACCAGACTTGTGAAAATGAACTGTCCTTCAAAATAAGGAAAAAATATCCAGACCCTTTAAATCTACTTTTTGCATCAGAAAAGGAAATTCAAGTCCCTGTTATTAAAAAGGTGCTTTTTTCCTCTCCCTTCATTTCTTGTTCCATCTCCATTCTACATATTTTCCCCTCAAGTGTTTCTATAATCCATTCACTGTTGTACATGAATACCTCTTGGCCATTGATATATTTATCTTTGCATCATCGCAGGCAAGTAGGGAAGAAATAGGAACTGGAATAAAAAGATAGTTATTTCCTCTGGTTACAGAGGAAGCCTTGGCGGATCGATACCAGCTACCAGAGTCTTGTTTAGCAATCCCTCCTCTCAGAGTTTCCTCTGTAAACATAGATATTTAAGAACAACTTGTCATTTGGAAAAATTTACTTCTCTGTATAAAATGTTTTATGACCCATTTCTCCATAGGGCAGAAACTTCACAAATGTTTCTGAATTCCAGTTTGATTTATGTTCTTCAGTGATGAAGATAACTGTCCACTTTTTCTCATGTTATAAAACATTCTTTCCATTTAGAAGGAATATTCCTGTTCCCCTAAATGGCCACACCGACACAAAAGCAAGAAACACCTGGTAATGTCCAGAGAAATTATAGCACCTGCCCACAGAGAGGGCAGCTGCTGGCACTGGTAATAAACAGATAAATGTATACATATGTAAATAAATAAAAGCTTTTCACTGGATTTATGTCAACAGAAATCCAGATACTTCCCATATGCTTCTGCCTTCCCACATCTGGGAAAAATCACGCTGTACTAGTTCCATTCTGCCATGACAGCACACTGGATACAGTACCAAAAACTTTATTAATGGATGGTTTAAGTTGTGAGGTTTTTTTTTAAATCCTGACTCTTTCATAAATAATTTTGTTTCATAAGAAGAACTTTCTGGGGGTGAATAGCAGTGGAGGCTGAGAAGAGGAAAGTATCATAGTTGATGAAACTATACCTTCATATGACATGCTTTTTTATAAAGCATTTTCTTTATTACACAGCACAACATTTACTGTATAAAGGTGATGTTTCAACATGAAACACTATAAATTAAGCTACATCAGCTTATAAAAATCTAGATTTACAAAATTTATCAATCAAGATGTGCATGTCTAGGAAGATTCACTGGAAGCCCATGAAAAGCCTGTACAAAGTGCACTGCCCTGTACAGCTGCCTACTCCTGCTTGTTCCCAGGCAGTGCTGCTAAAATGTGGCGCTCACTTCTATTGCCCCTTGGCTTCCCTGGAGAATTATGAGGGTGAAAAAGATCTAAAATAGGTATTTAACATAGTTTTCCAACTTAAAAATATTTGTCAGCACCTTAAAATCTTGTCTTTAAATTTGGCTTATTAAAAATACATGACAGCCTTGTGCTTTACAATGTTCAAGGTTATGTATGTCTTGGAGATGAATAGTCCATGATACTGAAAACATGATGACAGATTTCCCCAGAACTTCTCCCATTCTCAGAACTGATTAGGCAGTGCTAAATAAGAAAGCCTCTTCTGGAGTACAGTGGCAATAACTAACAATAAACATGACTAATCTAAAATTAAACAGACCAAACATGCATCTAAGATGAGCAAAGCAAATACTCCCTCTGTGAAACAGCCAGCAGAAGGCTAAGAAAAGTAAAAAGAAGAAAAAACATAAGAGAAACTTTCACAAGGAAAAGATAACTAGCATTTAACCAAAGTATACAATTACCTAGATCACCACAATGGCTGGCAAGGGAAAGTAATACACAATGACACAAATAATGACCTGCATCTTTAACAGTCAGACACAACACACCAGAATCAGCTGCAAGTGCTGAGGCTGCCAGCGGCACGCTAAACACAAATTTGAATTTAGGAACGTAAGAAATTATTCAGCAAATGGACTTGATTTTGACCTAACTACATCACTTTTCCCTTCACCTTAGCAAATGAGTATCATAATCAATACAGATGTTGCACTACAGCCAAAAGAGTTCACAAGTAAACCACTAGAAGTTTGAATTATAATTTGTAAGTGCTCCACTTTAAACATAAAATTAATGACACCGTTGTAGACCATGACAGATTTAGCTGAGAATGAAGTGATCTTTCAGAAGGTCAAGCAAAGACAAATTCTAAAAATTGCTCAAAATTATAGTTTTAAAGATGTTTAAGTAAAAAGAGCATGTCAACCAGACCTAAACATTGTTGAGATAATCTTCTGCTTGACTTTGATGACTACCTTCAGTATGAACAACTGTGGTTCATTTTAAAGAAAGGGTGAATTAGGGAATGCAGTAAGTTAGAGATTCTCAAAACTTGGTCCACAGAGCAATTTCTAATGCTCCAAACCTTCTATTAGGAAGGTGAAAATGCATCAGTTTTATCTGAAAGGGAATACTCAGAAGAAGAGCAAACACAGTACAGGGTAGAGCCAAACCAGCAACTTCTGTAGCAAGATCATGAACAAGGGAATGTCAGCCAGCCAGGGGTGATGGGGAAGAGTATAGTAATACATGAAGGAATACATGCTTCAGGCATGGAAATGAATACTACCTGCTTGCCCAAGTTATTTTGCACAGGAATCAGGGCAGGAAGAACAGAGGTTGTGCATGTCCAGGTAGGGTCCCAACATGGAGTCAAAACACAGATGGGGCACAAGCCAAGACTGAGGAGCTGGAAAGTATTTCCAGGTCCCACAGCTCAGCCCCAGCTTTGGGATGCAGATGCCGGAAACACATTCTGCTAAGGATCCTGGCACTTGGGCTATTTTAGGTATACACATTGAATGCAGGGCTAGAACTCCAAATATTTTAACAAACAAGGAAAATATGAGCAAATGTGTTATTTGACATGTGAGAAGAACGATTTTATGCATCATGGTCTAATAATAAATTTAACTGGTTTCTGTCTAGGAAAAAAGAAGCAAGAGAAAGAGCTGACTTTGTATAGGTCCATACCATGACATTGAAAGCTTAGTCCCATCATGGTTTTGGTGAGGGCAAAGGCAGGGGCTTTCTTTCTTTCAGGCTGCTGGCATCTCACATATGAAATCACAGAGACAATCACGTAGGCACAGTGCTAGACACAGAAAATTATTAGACAAATACTTGACAATCCAAATCTCGAAAAAGATGTTTGAAAAACTAGTTCACTCATCTCAAGATGAGTTTTACCACTCATGCAGTGAATTCATAAAACTGCAATATTAAAGGCAAGCAGTTCAGGCAGTTATAAACTTATAAAATACTATGTTCAGAATAAAAATTTTCAGGAACCTAACAACTCTGTCTTCCTTTCATAAGCTACTGAACTTTATTTCTCCCAAGATGAAGTCCGCAGTGGAATTCACCAATGAACAGCACAGATATATCAAATACCTTGAAGTCACAGCTTCCATGAATTCATCAAGAAGATCATCGTAGGCTTGACCTCTGATTCTCTTGTGCCTCAGCCCAATATACAAAGGATCTTTCAGCAACGCCTGTTAAAAAAAATGTTTGAACTATTACATGAGCAAGTTTCACTAGTACACTCTAAGTTAATACGAAGGGGACAACAATACAGTGTTTGAGGATTAACCCAAGCATTTGAAGTACATATCCATTTATCCACCTCTACATAAAGACTGAAGAAACACAACAAAGAGATTAAAGAAACATCCTTTTGTATCAAGGAAAAGGATACCCTGGTCTCAAAGGAAGCATATAATTTCCAAGTGAAAAAGTAAAAGTTTTGTCTGGGAAGTCAGGTTTCAGAAGTATCTTTTAAAGCTTTCGTTAGTACTTTTCTCTTTTTTCTCTACATCCTGACAGTGCTGACATTTAAAAAAAGCCATTTTCTTTACTTTTATCATCAGGTTTCATAAATCTCTCCCAGAGACCATCATTTCAACTGTATTGATGAGCTGATAATCAGAAAATATGCTGCTTTCTAAAATTCATTATGCCAAAACATAACCAAGCCTTTGAACTTTTCCTTCCAAGCTACTAGAAGGTCTTGGTTTGGTCTGATGTATTTCCAAATTAAAACTTACAAATTACTAAATGTGTTCAAAGTGTTTTGCAATCACAGTTCACTCCAGCTACAGGAATTCTCCAGTCTCAACACTTTCACTGGCTCTCACAGAAAAACTTTCTTTGCTATTATTTTTCACAGTCCTCTGAAAATGAATAAGCTTATTTCTCTGTTGTATCTAGTGTGTAATCCTCCCACACGTGCCCAAACAGCTTGCAGAATCAGTCAGGAGCTTGACTAAACATTTTTCATCCAAAAACAATTTGCAAAACCAACACGGTTGCAGAGACTTGTATACCAGCTTCAATTATGAAAACATTGTAAAGAAAAATACAGACCATCTCTCTTTCCCGGAGAGAGCGTTCAATGTACAACACAAAGTAACAAGGCTGGAAACCCTGCTTAACCTAGTTCAGGCTGGGAATCAGAAATCTGATTTCTGTATTTTAGAAAAGTGTCTCAGTTCCCTTCACAGTTTTTCTATGTCGTAGAACTGAAAAATCCTTTGGGTGACAAGCCCCAGTTGGAGACTGATTTGAATCAGTAAGAAACTTAAAGCCTTTGGTGATATTCTGGCTCCCCTGGGAGTATCTTGATGCAGACCTACAGATAAAGGTGTTTGCTTCTCCCTCACTTGTCTCTCCACTTCCATAAAAACTAAAGATATCAGATTAGAATGTTTAAAAAATCAATACGAAAATTCAACAGGATTAAAAGTGGGTTTCTCTAAAATTGTTGCTAAATTCATCACCATTTCAAAACAAACTATTTCTAATACATTACTTACAGACTTTCAGAAGTTGTTAGTTCAACTGTTTGAACCGGAGAACAAATAAAGCTCAAAATAAAAATTACTTTGTAAATGAAAGTGAAGTCATTACATTGTAAGCATTTTATTTGTTACCTTCACCAATTCTATGTAGCGTTCATGTTTAAGTAGCATGTTCTTTGGCTGAGATAATTTTAGCTGGGTATTTACATTATTCTAGGTATTCTAGCAGCAAAATCAAAATCATAATTATATACTTATTTCAGATACTGCAGGAGAAGCTGGCAGGAGCTTGATGTCAGGTACCTTCCAAAGTAATTTTCTCTTCTGTATGCTCTTCTGTATGCTCTTTTTTTATATATAATCATTTCCAATTTTGTAGTCAAGAACTATTTCTGGAATATTTTTTTTTCATTTCCATTTTGAGTTTGCCTAGTTATTTAAAATGACCTCAGGAAAATTTGACAAATCAAGGAAAATTTTACTTCTCTGGGAGATGAATTCAGAGGAATTGCAAATGAACTGTTAAGCAATCTGAAATCTTGTAAGACAAGTTTGGAAACCCCATGGGAGTTGCCTCCTGCTTCCAACCAGATTGACCATGCAAGGTTGGAAAGCAGAACTGCCAAGTGGCAGGAGCCTCTGTCAGGAGCATCGCAGCAAGACTCAGAAAATGTAATCCCATTTCTAAAATCCCATTGCTGCATCTTTCCATGCCTGCAGGCTTCTGCTGCTCCATGTCCTGTGCAAGCATACCTCATGCTCCAGGTCCAGTTCAGTATAAGTAACTCAGCCCCTTTCCATCTCCCATAACTCTTCTTCCTCAATTGATTTGTTCTTTTAACATATTTCCACAACCTTTCTATTAAACAATGCCTGTTTTCTCATTTTGTAAAACAATGCTCAAATTGAAAAAAAAAAAGTCTTTGGTCACTTTATTTTTTAAATTCTGAAGATGTTTCCAAAATACTTAGCGGCCAGACTGGGTCACGCTGATTCCTTCAAGAAGTCAGCTTAAGTTGGGCAATGATTCTGCGAAAGTTCAAGGGAAGCAGGCATTCACATTTACGTTGTTTAAAAAGTGCTAGATAAGCCACAGGTCTACCTTGTAACATAGGCTCTTATACTCCTTTTGCCACTTTTGCATCTTTCATGTCTGTGAGCATTTAAATCTGTAGCCATTGCTAAAACTCAGAACTCTGAAACAGCTCCACTTATAAGACCACTACATGAATTTATTCACATATCTTTGATGCTAAAATTTAATGTGTAATATTTAAAACAATCAACACAATGTTTTGGGGTATGTTTAAACTTCCAGCCTGGGTAGCCTCACAAGCAGAGACAATTAATTCAGCGACATATCTCTGATGAAAAGCTTGGCCAGCTATATACTCAGAGTTCAAAATTCCTTTACAGCTCAGTGCATTCTGCTTCACAAACGTTACAGTTTGACAAGAAATAGCCCCAAAAAGTTCCTTTATAGTCCTGTTTGGAACAACGTATGAAGAAACCCGGGGCGGAGACAAAAGAATGAAACATTCAGCAAGTGAAAAGAACAGTGGTCACGTCTGAGCCCTGAGTGGCAAACCATTGTGGGCCTGCTCCCTTTCCAAAGGGCACTGAAGAATGAATAAGCTGCTTAAGCACATTATCCCCTTATTCAGGTCAACACCATGCAAACTGGGTCTGTGGTGGTTGTTATTTTTAGAGGGTTCACACATCTTGAGAGATTAACATTTGCTATCGACTATTTCATGGCTTTCAAAACAGATTACCGAAAAGAAAGTTCCATCCTACAATCAAGTATGTCAAGCTGACATGATGATTAGGTACTTTTCCTCAATGACTTGGGTTTCTTTTGTTCCCCAGCTTGTTGTCAAAGCTTAAACTTTGTTTTGGGTTTTTTTGGAAATTGAATCCCCTTCAAAACATAACTCTGCTTTTTTTCAGGTTAGTGGGTTTGTTACGCATATTAAATGATATTTTAAAAGTTGATGCTGGTTTATTTTTAGACACACTCTAAAGCGAAAGAAAGAGTTCTAAAATATTCAGGTTTAGCAATGTGGTACCTTCAAGATTTAATAGAAAGAAGGTTTTACAAGAATACAGGACTTAACTGAGGCTCTGGTACTGGAAATATCATGTAGATCTACTTAGAATTAGCTGTGTAAAATAACAGACTTCTTTGAAGCACCACCTGAGCATATTAAAACTGTAATGACCTTTGGGGTTTTAAGAAAAAGGCAAGCCATGTATACCATCTTACTTATACACACTTATAGTAAAGAGATCAGCAAACCATTAAAGTTCAAGCAAGGCTTGAGCTGTGCACCTGGCCCTAATTTAGCTACAAAAGCCAAACCAGCGAGAAACAGAAAACTGCACATTTATATATTTCATCAGTTGTGAGCAAACATGCTGAAATGTCATCTATTCTCAAACTTGGCACCACGACGTTTCTTTGGAACAGATACGTATTTTAGTGAAAAGCTTCATGGAAAACTGAAGGTGAAGAGCTGCAAGACATTGAGCCTTTCCCTTCACAAAAAGGGCAGCAGAGAGCATCCCGAACCTCTCAGTGCCACCTAAAAAGTGTTTGGTGTATGGTAACGCTTCAGAGCAGCAACTCCCCCCTGGCATTAAAATGTCAAAACCCTCCAGTTCTACAATGGGAAATTATTCGCGTTAGAGCCACAGTTATAAAATTAAAGGAGAACTACATTTGTATGGGACATCAGGAGCTTTAGGACAAAGATATGCCACATGCCAGAAATGAAACACATTTCGGAGTATGATTGGCCTAACAGGGCATACAGTTACCAAGAAAACCAGGGGAATGATTCTGCTTTTTCAAGTGTTAATATTTTCTTAATATTAATACACTGTGAATTCTTTCTATAAACTTCTTCTTGGCTCAGTTTTCACAGGTTGGGGAACGACTGGTGAGCACAGGGGAATTTCTGTTCTCCAGGGAAGTTGGACATTTCAAATTCTTTTTTTGGTTCCACAAGACTGAAATTTCACTCGATGTGAAACTTTGTCCACTAAAAGAGTTAGCCAGTCAGAAACAATGTCAACATTTTGGAGTTCACTTCAGCTTCTATCAATACTAATTACCCAGTAATCAATCTACGTGCATGTAAATTTTTGGTTTGCAAGCAGTTAACATGCTGAATCACAATTTTCTGTCCTGCAAGAGCTGCTTACAGCTGCAAAGTGGTTTTTATGGCATTAGGAAGAATGTATAAGATTTCAATTTATATTAGAATAGGAGGCCTTTTTTTTCTTTGAATAAGCTTATTTTGAAGTCTGAAATACAGGATGACTCCCTTAAAACGTGTAACAGATTCTATGTTTCCAAATGCTAACTGAATTTCGGATGTGCTGAATGCTGCAAGTAACACTGATGCTAATAGTTTAAGGGTATAGAATACTTTGTAAAAAGTAGTTTCATAATCAGAGTGCTAAAGATTTTTTGAAAATTTTGTTTTCTTTGAACTACACTGGCCCCGTGACATACTAAGAAGAGATCATGGCCCCCTCTATCTAAAGACTAGACCTTTGTCAGCACATTTGCAAACTGCAAGGGGCCCTTTTCTTGCCCTTTTGCGCAAGAAATAAGGGGCCTCATCCTCTGTTTCTCTCCAAAAGAAGACGACCTCATCTTTGGGAGTCTCAGCTAGCACTTTATCTGGACATCCCCAACAGACAAGTACTGGCATACAGAGCATCACCTCTCTTTGCACCTCAGTCCCCTCCAGGGGATCCTCCATAGGAGACGATGTTACAAAAGATCCCAAAATAGGAGGCCAAAAAACGGGTATCACCATGGGTCATTCTAGGTATAAATAAAGGAGGAAAAACCTCACAGATTGAACATGAGTTTAAAAAGTTGAGCCCAACAGTGCTGGACTTGCCAAACCCAAGTGGTTACCAGTACTTGAGAGACAAAGATACTGTGTATGCAGACAACAGTTGTACTATAACTAACATTTTCCTACCTGTAACCCTAAAACTTAACTGAAAACTGTCCATTGTCTGTCCAGACAAAATTCTAGACCTGTGATAACCAAGAATTTAAAAGATAATACATTCATAATGTTCCTTTGACATCAATCTGAAATACAGTGCTTGAAGGGAACGATTTCTGTGAAAAAAAAAATACTAGCAAAGAATATTATGCATTTTTGAGACAGTTCAAAATATAGAAATTTATTAATACTCTGATGAAGCAATATCCTAATGTAACAGAAAAGAAGTTACAGTATTTCAAATCCTGTTTAAAATAATTTAAGATTGTGCTAAAAAAATAGAGAATATGTTCTCTTCCATATGTGCATAGTGATCCTATAGTTTTGCACAGCTACACTAGATGTTTTTAGTTATTTCTCCTTAAAGACAGGCTTGACTTATCCAATCCAACTTGTTCTTTCCTTTCATACGGTTGTTTACCTGTTGATTTGACCTTTACATCCTTTGCTTGCCTTCTTCTCAGGAAGCTTACTCATTTCTTAACCTAAAGAGGAATTACCAGTTGTCGCTTTGACTGTGCACTGAACCTTGTTGGTTATACTCTAGTTATTTCCCATGCATGCAGACAGCTTTACCCAGCTGAAAAACTGTCAGCTCCAGCAAACTTTAATTTAACAACAAAATAAAAATCACTCTAATGACTGGAAAGTATGCTTCATGAAGGAAGCTTGTAACATGCTATGAAATTACCACAGCTTGTCCCCAAGCAAGAGACTGCACAAAGCTGGGCTGTGCCAAGGACATTCTGTGGGCTGCTTCCGGCACATGCATGTGGCACAGAATAAAGGCCCCAGTGTGCGAGGGCTGCGGGCAGACGGTGGGCTGCATGCCGAGCGGGCGCCATCCCTCCGGCCCCCTCACACGGCACGCTCCGCCTGCATCCCTCCTTCCCTTGTCATGGGTACCAGAAGGGCTCTCCCAGGAAGTCAACCTCATTCCCTTGCGTGAGCATGCAGGGCTAAAGACCATTCAGCTGCCTAAGGGGAACATTTACAAACATACATAAAATATACAAAATAGTGCAAGCTACATGAGCTGTTGTTAGCGAGGGAGCACCAAGTACAAAATCCAAAGCGAAAGAGTTGCTGCAGCAAGAGGGAAGATGCACCTGATTTTTCAAGAGGCTGTTGTGCTCTCTGCTCTTCGAGTGACACAATGTGTTGGTGTTTGTGTCCAAAAGTCAGTCTGTGGAATCAAGTGATGGGTGAAAAGCTCAAGGGCTCTTGATGGTGCAGGGGCAGGTAGCAGTGTTGCCTTCTGATTTGGATCTGTTAGGTACATCCGAGTCACTCTCTTAGCTTACCTCCAGAATACTGGAAATTATAAAATACTTTTTAGAAATTAAAAGTTTATCTCATGATTTTCAGGTGTACTCAAGATTTCCAAGCACCTGAAACACAGTACCGGTTACAGCCAGATGCCTACCAATGATGAATACCCCTAAGGAAGTTCCTTTCTAGGCTGACTTTTCCACTCCCAACAACCTGGAATTCACAGGGAAATCTGAACTTCTCTTCTAGATTGACTCTAAAAATTACACGTAACACACAGTATAGCTACACTAACTGTGTATTTTGCCATGCTTCATATTGAATAGTAAAAATTAAATTTTTTAAAGGCAACAACTTATCAGACATCAGATGAATGGTATGTTTTTCAGAGAAATTAGGCTTTTGTTGCACCTGCTCACCTTTCCGGTACACAGTATGAGAGATTCACATAAAAATGATCAAGCTTTTCCAACAAATTTCCATTGCTATTAAAAAAAATTCTTGCAGTAAAATTAATGGAAAATCTAGCAAAAACTGCTCTGTACACCTTGTTCTTTATGGCAGTTTGAAATTAGGAAAGACCTGGGAGTGCAGCTCAACAGTAAAGCATACCTCAGACTAGATCTTTGCTAGACAAAAGATAAAGTAAAAAAATAATGGTCTTTCCCTGAAATTCAAGTGTCGTCGGAACTTTTTTCAGGTAAAACACCTTACATTGACTCTTTCCAACCAGCTTAACTTCTAAAAACTATTAGAAGCAAACATCATAGAACCGCCATCACTGAATCTGCAGCACAAGCCATGCGCTGTTCATAAGGAGAAAAGCAGACATTTTCCTCTGGACTGGAGTAGATATTGTTTATGAAGGTACTGCAAATGAAGAAAAAAAAAAACCTGCCTTCAAAGCTAGCAAGTTAGTCTGTCATTTTTTCATACCAGAAAAATGAAAAACTTAAGAGTTTTACTATTGTAAACATAAAATTGTGCCAAAATCCTCTATTAAGTGAACGTTAGCTTCAAGACTAAAATTCATAAAGTCCTTGTTTATAGCACTACAGTTCTTTTCATAGTACCATGCTTGTGTACCACCACCATACAGATGCATCAGGTCTGTCTTTTAAATCCACATTTAACCTCTACACCAAGTAGCAGCTACTCCAAGCAGGTCATTACTAAGGCACTTGATTGCTAGAAGGAAGGGGGAGGGCAAACAATTTCTACATTTGGAATTTCCTTAATTTATACAAAAGAAAGAGTATAGAATGATCCATTTTCTGTGTGACTTGTGCCGATCTGAAAATAATGGCATGCTTTGTACAAACAGAGCACTGTCACTATGGGAAGAATACAGAGGCAGCTGCATTCCGGAGTAAGTGGCAACAAGCAACTATCTGTAGTAACACACTTCAGTAATTTCATTTGTTCTTTACTGCAAAACTCTTAAAAAATGCTGACTTTACATCTCCCAACAGATGCCTGAAAGTTGTATAGGGACAGCCAAAACAAAACCTTTCTGAATTTTTTTTTATCCTTATTTATTGTTTGAAGGACCTTAGATAAATTTAAGTAAAGTTCACCAGAGGTTTTCTAACTCTTCTTCCTCCTCCTCAGCATCTGACTATATTGTCCATAGACAGAAAATGTGATTGCACATAAATAGTTACAGGTATTATTTCAATGCATATTTTCTGGTTGTGTTACTAAGCTGAAAAACTCTCCCAGTTCCTCCGCTGACAATCACCTTTCAGAAGAGCTTTATAAATAAAATAAGAGGGAAAAAACCCAAAACTCATCTCTCATGTAACAGGACGAAGTCAAGAGTGGCTGAAGGAGGCTCTGGGCTGAGGAAGCCCTTAGAAGGAGACACCACTACAAAATTCCCTACCAGCCATGAGAAAACTCCATTCTGGGCAATTCTGACAAGCAAGCCCAGAAAAGTGCAGTTTCCCACTAACAGAGCTCAGACAACAGCCTGATTCTCTCCTTAAAAACTTTTCTCTCTTCCTCAGACATAATACATTGTCCCACTGAATACTGCTTTCTGCCTCTTAGGAGGTTACAAATGATTTTGCAACCAAAGAGCATCACCACAATGTCTAAGGTGGTTCTGCTGCACTAATTCAGGCTAGCATGCATCCCACAATCCACTGCCAGAACCATATCTAGCAGAGTTAGTAAGGAGATCAGAGAGGCCTAATTTGTTTTGTATTTTAAGAAAAATAAACAGCAAGATAAATACTCTGTATTATGTTTAACAGTCTCAGAGAACTCTTCTAATGTTAAATCTGCCTGCAGGGATAGGGACGATGCCAATTCCACAAATGCCTGTAATTTGAGTTGGAACTTGGAAGATGCTCAGAACCATGGTTTTGGAGCAACATTTCATCAGACGCAATTTTAGGATGCATAACTCTTTTACACAGTAAAACTGAAAACAAATGGTTGTCTGCATGCCAGTGGCATTTCTTGAAAAACTTAATCATTTGCCTATTGAGAAAACAATAGTCCTGAAGAATCTGACATTGTTTAGAACTTCCACAGATTATGCTGCATGTAATCATTAATATTTTAACATACAAATAATAATCAGAAAGCAAAGAAATCTGACAAGTCTCTTGTATTTTATTCATATAATTTTCAGGCCACCGAACAAGAAATCTCCTAAAACCCCTGACACCTGCTTTCTATAAAAGCTTTTAGTAAACCCCGGAAAAGGCTCAGACTAACCATTAAGGTCCCTACACAACTGAGCTTCAACAGCCCCCATACAGTTAACAACTGTCATTTCTTCTTCATGAACCCCAGCAGCTACATGGCTAAAATCTCCATCTGCACGTCCTGCAACACATCAAGAAACATTTAACAATACCCTCCCTGCTATATTTTGAAATACAGCTGATGTATAATGGGAACTGGAAGCTAAAGAAATAAATTACCACAACCAAACTTTCAAAGTTTATTGCTCTCAGAAAACATGAGGGAGGACGTGCTGGACCCTACTTGAGGGTCCAACAGTAAGTGCTTATAATAAATCACAGGAGGTGGCAAACTAATATTATTTAAGAAGGGCCAAAATAGTGCCCTAAAACCAAGTCTAGCCTCAGTGAAACTTTTTATAGAAGTTGGAGATATTTTTCTTTTCTTTTTTCCTTTCCTGGCAAAATTACCAGGAGTGTAGCTATAAATTATCTTCTTCAGCTTAATCAAGAGTATGACATGATATAGCTGCTTGAGGTGGTTCAACCACTTCAAATAAATCAAACTTTCCTACACCAGTTTTGCGAAGCAACAAACACACATCACTCCCTTTATTTTCGCCCACTTTCATTTCCAAATTTTGTCTGAATGCAAGGAGTCATCTCCAGCTTTCAAAACCAGACCAAAAAAATGAGAAAAAAAAACCCCAACAAATCATTAACAACAAAGTGAATCAGAGAAGAGCAAAGACTTATTCTTTTGAAGAGGACATCAGTAAAGTTTTGCTATTAAGTAATAATTTTCAGAAGAATGACATCTTAAAAATTTTCCTTCATCTGATAAATGAAAAAGATAACAAACTTAGAAAAGAATTTAAAGATCTCATTTTCATTCATCTTTAATATTCTATTAATAGAAAGGATTTTGCTAATATTGTATCAGCTCACACATTTTGTCAGCACACAAAGTGTCTTGAGTCCATCACGTAATTGAAAAAAACTTTAACGTATCAGCAGATACACCATTTACAAAACTGAAAATCCTGTTCTATGTTATCAGTACATCTCATTTCTATATCAACGGTTTTGATATTTTGTTTTAGGTTTTTTTCCATTCACATGTAACTATAAATCTCCATCAGTTGTTGCAACCTCTTCTCAGTTCTATTAAACTTATGTCTATTTATTTAATTTACTTCCCTAAGCTACTCCCACATGGTCCTTCACCAAAATATCTTTGACCCTGACATCCCTGCCTCCTGTGCTGACACTCAGCCATTTCCTTTACTACAGCCAAATGGGTTGGGCCTCTTCCTACATAAACAAGTGTCACATCAACAATGTCCCTTTGACTGACTGGCAATTATTAAACAGGTCTGGTGATATTATTTTGGTGTTGGCATCTCACCTGTTGACTATATATCTGTCTTAGCACCAGAAGAAAAAAGGGAAAAGAAGTCCTCTGCACAAAGTAGACCTGCTAGTGCAAGGCCAGCATTTGTAAGAGCACCTTTACAGTCAACGGGTGACATGTTTTGTCCCAGACACTAGGCCAACTTCTGTGGAGGCACAAATTATCACACATTTTGTGATAATAGGTATATTTATGGCTCATTCCCTCCCTTGTCTTCTCCATTGCATGTCAAATTGCTGAGGAGGCAGATAGCTAGCAGTTACTATTTCAGAAAGAATGGAAGCCAACCAAAACAAACACTATCTGTTGCTGTCTTCTGAGTATGAAGAGTTGGAAATGTCTAATGTATCTCAAAATAAAGTCTGCCATCAGTTTGGTCTATGGATATTCATGCATGCTATCCAAAATAAGCATTTCCAGATATTCATTTCTGCCCTCTTTTATAGATTCCCTTGTGCTGAAAAGTGAAGTAAGAAGAAATGAAATGGACTGACAGAACTGCCAGTAACATCGGTACACAGCTCATTCTTTCTAATGTCAGCTGAAATGGAGACTGAAATCCCATGTCACTATTTATGTTCTTTCTGCTAAACCCCTCCCCTCTTTAACTTCTCATTGCCGATATGCTGTTTGGTAAATGTGAAAATTTGAAGCACAACCTGGCTACATCACATTTTCCATGGTCTAATGAAATAGAATATTTCACAAAAGAAATATTCATAAATAGCATATTTCATAAAAATAAATTAACAGTCTCAGAAAAAGAATAACATATATTCCTAGCCAAAATGGCAAAGTTTAAAGAATAACAATGGATCAAAAGTAACACAATTGCTGGTCTTCTCACGCACTAAGCAGTAGAATGGCATTTCTCAAAGATACAAAGAATTAGTTTAATAAGAGGTTGACACCAGTTCAAAAATAAGTTTTAGTCTCTGTAGAAGCCTTCTGAGCCACACAGCAAGGTTAGATGCAGAGAAAGGCAAGTGAAGTGCAAACTAAATATGAATTCATATTATCTAATTTAAAAACCTATACCAGATATTTCAATATCTAAGCTAGTCTAAGCTCTTTTATAGTCAACAGACAAAAAAAGAGGATAATTATAAAATACAATTCATCTGACCAGTTTGAGACAGCTACTCTACAAGAAGAAGCATCTGCTCCTCTTCATAAAATTAACCTAGGATGATTAGCTCAGGTTCAGATGACTCTCAAGCTCTGTGTCTCTTTTTCTGAGCTTACCTAGTTTGGTGATGGGGCCCCAGATTCTCAAGACTAATAATTCAAACACAAGACTATAATTGTCCGTTCCATTGAATCTTAAGTATGGGAAAGATAAAAGAGAACAGGCAACAAATATTGTTGCCTGTGTAGGTATACTAGAAAAGTCTAGATTTGGGTTTAGTACACAGGCAACATAAAAAGGCTGGATGGTTACAAGAAGATTGCAAACACTATCTTTAGTATTTTATGAAAGTATAAGAGGACTTTAAGCAGAGGCAATATAAGATGATAGTGGATGTAAGTCTGGCACTGAAATATACAATAATATATTATTTTATACAACATGCATATTAAAAATATAATATGAACTTAAAAGTCCCCTTTAATTTAATTTTAGTAGAACAATTAGATGAGTTTTACAAATTGCAGTAACCTTTGCTGTACAATGACAACAGTAAGCCCCTGGTGAAAAAAATAAGACTTTGCTCTTTTGTTTTTTTATTTATTTAAAAAGGACTGTAAGTATTTTTGCTACTGAAAGGAAATGTAGATCAAGATATTTTCCATCCCCGTATTAGGGCAAAAGAAGACGAGCATTATAATAATAGTAAGGTAAACATATAATGTCTATATTATAGTAAAGAACAAAGCCCATTACAACTGAATGCAGCATTAAACAAAATGCTGATAGTGTACATATTATGAAACTGAGAAAGATATTTAAAGAGAATAAATGTTTAAAAACTGCTGGTACCCACAGCTGCTGAGCTATGCCTAAGAAAGTATGAGAAAAGCATCTAAATGAAAACAAGGGAGGTGATGTAATACATTTCCCTGGGAACACCCTGGTAAAGAATAGCAAATGTTCTTCCACATTTGCAAATAAGTCAAAACAGTTAGCAGCTCTAAATATGGTGGGAAATGCTGTTCCCCTTTGTACACAATTATTTCATAAAAGGGGTAGGCAATGTTTTGTATTTCAGCTCTCTTAATACATAATTAGTAGAATGCATCCCTTCAGAAGCACGAGATGTTTATACACAGTCTTCTACAGGTTTAATACAATCAAGGAAATACACAGGAAGGCAGAAGATACAGTAGATGTAGTAATTAAAAAAAAAAATTGCAGAACACTATGGACAAAATAGAAGACAAACTCAAAGATTCTTGAAAAGGCAGTCTTTAAAAGGCTGCAGCACACTGGAAACGTCAGTATCTTGGGTAAATTTAGACTCTCAAGATTCCCTCTCTGGAACTCCTTCTCAACAACACGCTGCAGTCACTTTAGGCAAGGGTTTTAGGCCATGGGGGGTAAATAGCTTCCTGACTCAAGCCATATTCAGTTTTGAGGATATTCTTGAAAGTATAAATTAGGAGATTTATTATTTGAGCATTCAGTAAAAAAATAACATTTGATTCTTGTGTTTTTAACTGCAGAAGCAAATTCTGAAATCTAGTGACATCCACTATTAAACCCAATGAAAACAATTGTGTAAAACACACCATCAGCAAATTACTTTCTGATTTCCTGCAAGAAAATCATGATGCAAGAGGTCTCTTTGAATGTTACCGAACTGCATTTTTAAGGCTTCCTAACAGATAACGTTAACTGCTAACATCGGTTTCCTTGGCATTCGCTCAAAGCTGAGGTCCACCTCAGCAGGACTTTGAGCTCTTACTGTCTCAAGGAGAAAAGCCAACAGTGAGGAATGAGCGATTTTCCTTTCCTGAGACTAAAGACAGCAACTGTTTGGCTAGTAAGCTTTTATGTCCTTTTCTTTTTTTTTCTTTCTTGCCGTTATTATCTGTCACTCTCCATGAGCTTTACTTGATGCATCTTGTCAGTGAGCATGCCTACACACATCACATTGGAGAAAAAGAGCATCTGTGAGAATTGATTATAGCTCTCAGAATAAATCTGTACAGAAGGTGAAGAAACATATGGAAAAAAAAAAGCACAGACAAAAGTCAGAATGCAAGCTACCATGCAGACTGACACATTTAACGAGATTAAAACAGGAAATGTGGTTTCCAAATAAAACATGGTATTCCAAAATACGGAATATTCTGTGCAATAAAGGCCTCTCTATCCAGTAACAATTTACCATTTCTGTTGATGACAGGGCCCTGTGAAAATATGGAATTTTCTAACAGCCCAGATATATTAACTCCATGTATGATGTCATGGACATATCTGTGTATGCACAAACACTTCCACATAAATGAACGCCAAGTCTGAATATGCACCTATGGTTAGATTGAGATGGGAATAACTAGCATTTACTATGATTTTTGAAATAAAAATAAATAAATACAGCAGAATTCTATATTACTTCATCCCTCTTCTCATCACATTATCAACAACAGTTACTCAAGAAATATTACCTAAGTTTGTGCAACTGAGGCCCGATTAGAGAGACCTTTGAAGACTCTTATTGTTCTGATTCATTCTTTCCAATAATGACAATGCCTGTATCAGAATAAAATAATCTGCTCTATCAAAATTCAAGTTTAATTTTTCTCCACAAGATTCAGAAAAGCACATTAAAAAGTTAAAATTTATTCCACATCTGTATTGTTGAAATAAAGTGAAGAAAATTCAGTACAAGCAAGAAAACACAGAACAAGAATTCTATCATGCTACAGAAGATGACCTTGGATAAGTATGCACTTAACCACACCTTTCACTACCATCATGGTAACAATTTCAATATCTACTAATATCAACTTCAGCAAAAGTCAACAAAAATGTCACATAGCCCTATTTATTCACTGAAAATGAGGGAACATTCTGAAATTCTGATGGATATTTGCATGTTTGGGTTTTTTTCTTACTTCAGTGGACAGCAAATCATGTGTTTTGAAATATTAAATTTCCAAATAAATCTGTGGGAAAACACATGCCTCCACTTGCTCACTACAGTTATCTGTATGTAAGGCTCCGTGACAGACCACGCATCCCAGGGCGTACCTCACCAGCTCAGCAACACAGGGGCCACGAAGCTTCATAGGAAACACAATCAGGTGGAAACTCCTGATCCACAGAGTAAAAATACTGCGGCATGAAACATCCTAACAAAGTGTTGGAATCAGCTTTAGGGTTTAAATGATAATCCCCCTCCACAAAATATATAAAGTAAAACCCAAAGACAGTCCATCACACTATTTATCAGTGGTTTTAGAACATCACATAGATGTGAATCTCTGGAGCACAGGAGGTTTGTGCTCAAGTTTGTAATGGATTGTAACAGAGGGAATGTATTTGATATATTACTATAAGAAAAAAGTAAAACAAAGTTTATCACATCCTGTGAAGTACTCGCCTCATGTCTTCAACAAACAGAAAATTATACAGGCTACAAAAATATTAACGAGACAGAAACAGCAGTAATAACACATGACTTACAAAGGACAACATGAAATTTTAATACACATGAAGAAAATACAAAGATGGTGATATGTATAATAGCCCAAAGAGGACCTGAGAGACGTTAGCATTCACCAATAACATGCTTCTAATGTGCAAATGGATAAAGCACTAATATCTAGCTAAAACTCCTCTGTAATAATACAAATAATAAAAATAAAATGAAAACTCCTCTATCATAATAAAAATGCCACTCCATTTGTATATTTAAATATAATATAGGTGTTTTCCACCAGTTTTTCATTAACTACGTTTCCAGTATGTATACTTCATGACTGCATGATTAACTGTCTTTCACTGAATCATAGAATCACATAATGGTTTGGGTTGGAAGGGACCTTTAGAGGTCATCTAGTCCAACCCCCCTGCAGTGAGCAGGGACATCTTCAACTAGACCAGGTTGCTCAGAGCCCCGTCCAACCTGACCTTGAATGTTTCCAGGGATGGGGCATCTACCACCTCTCTGGGCAACCTGTGCCAGTGTCTCACCACCCTCATTGTAAAAAATTTCTTCCTTATATCCAGTCTAAATCTACCCTCCTTTAGTTTAAAGCCATTACCCCTTGTCCTGTCACAACAGGCCTTGCTAAAGAGATCGTCCTCACCTTTCCTATAGTCCCCCTTTAAGTACTGGAAGGACGCAATAAGGTCTCCCTGCAGCCTTCTCTTCTCCAGGCTGAACANCACCCCCAAGTCATCTCTGCAGGGCTGCTCTCAATCTCTTCATCCCCCAGCCTGTATTGATACCAGGGGTTGCTCCGACCCAGGTGCAGGACCTTGCACTTGGCTTTGCTGAATCTCATGAGGTTCTCACAGACCCACCTCTCCAGCTTGTCCAGGTCTCTCTGGATGACATCCTGTCCCTCAGGTGTGTCAACTACACCACTCAGCTTGGTGTCATCTGCAGACTTGCTGAGGGTGCACTGGATCCCACTGTCTATGTCATTGATGAAGATATTAAATAGTACTTGTCCCAGTATGGACCCCTGAGGGACACCACTCGTTACCAGTCTCCATCTGGACATTGAGCCATTCACCACTATCCTCTGGATGCAACCATCTAGAATATGCCACCTAAAAACTATTACCCAGAATCTTGAGCATTTTTGGCAGCAATTGAACTTTTGAATTAAAAAGCAGATGCTTCATGATAAATAGTAAATATTTTCTGTCACCATATTACACTAATTTTAAAATAACAGTACCTTCAATAGCATGTATAAAAAACCTGTGCAAACTATCCTCTCGTTCTGATAAAATTGAAAAATTTTGATCAATATTTCCTTCCAAGAGTAGACTAGGCTTGTCAAGCTATTGGTTTGGATATACAATATACCACAAGATCCCATACATAAACCTTTACTTTTCAATTTATTTCAAGTTTCCCTTGAAGCAAGCTTATTTAATATAATTTCTTGCCTGTTGCCTAAAGCCTGTGATTTCATTTACTCTTCCTCATCTGTTTTATTACTTTCTATGTGCTCTACTGAAAATCCAACCTGGTGAGCTTACAAGACTCAATACCTGAGAAACAGAAAGATAGGTATTTGCAGAACAGACTAATGTAAAATAATATTTTTGGACAAAAAAAGCAAGCTACAAGTTAAGTCAGAAGACTTAGTTCAACATGTGTCAATAACAAATCATCCACGTACAGCAGAAACATAGTCAAATGGTAAATCTAGATTTATTATTACACTTACAAATTTTTGCACGTCTGAGTTAAAATACTGAGTCAAAATAACTTGAAACTTTCAAGTTGTGATTGTATTACCAGACATATTGTCACTTGCTAAGAGAACATTAAAGAGCAAGAAAAGGAAAGCTCTCCAAAGAATCACTGAAAAACATCAGCTGTCAGATACTTGTGATCCACTCAAGCACATCATCCAGCGGCCCCTTCACTGAGGGGAAATGGTGACTCTCCTAAGTACCATCCCTTCTCCAGCTCATTCTTTAGGTCTGCAAGTGTAATATGCATGCTGGCACAGTTTCAGGTGTTCCTGTTGTTTAAATAAAGCATGTTTAGGAGAGATGGGTGATGTCATATTTATTCTAGAGGTGCAATCTTCTGAAACACACCAGAAAGATGACTCTAAACCCCTCCAATTTTAGAAAACGCATCTATAAAGACAGATTGTACTTCTCCATTCTCTCCTCTAACGCATAATCAGTCTACTCCAAATACCCAAAGAGATTTAAAAGGAGACTACTAGTTCCCACAAATTTAAAAAATTTGGGTTTTTTTCTTCTGCAAAATGGGCTAGACAGAACTGTAATTCAGAAATGCCTTTGCTTTTCAGTACTTCTGAACACTGAAAAAAGAAAAGAAAAAATGACTCATGACATTGACTCTAGGAAAAGTAATATCCTACCACGACATTTTCTTGCCAACTGGAAGAAGGGAAAGGGGAGGAAAAAGGAATATTCATGTTTTTTCTCCTTTGTTCAAGTGCTGGCAGTGTATTACCAGGGAATACACTGCCAGCAAGATCTAAGGCTGGGGGGTGAGGGGGGGAGAAATCCACTTGTAAACCAGAACTTAATTGGTGAAGGAGTGCAGTTCTCTCCTACCAGAATGGCCCAGACAGGCAGTAGCCAAATGATAAAAAAAACCACAGAAGATTTGTTCCATTAATAGTTTTACAGATTTTCATGCCTGGAATTCAGCACCACTGTGCCACAGCATTACCTTTGAGCACCTTCCCTGGCCTGACTCTTTTGTGCAACATGGAAAAATGCCTCTCTCAGTCAACCAGGTTCATTTGGTCAGTGATATTTTTACATAGCTAAATGAAAATCTGTGTATCTAGAAACCTCCTGTTTTGATCATACAGAGTGTCGTTTTTATTTCAGAAATACTCAAAACTACTAGAGAACACACTGGAGAATATAACCTAGAAATGAGATTCCCATATATGCACCAGATACAAAAATAGATCCTTTTTATATAGACAGGAGCAATCTCTATTCATAGAATTCAGGAAATGCTACTACTATTTTACAGTAAAACTATCACTGAAATGCTATCTCTAGTTCTAACAACCGTCATTCAAGGGGAAGGCAAAAGGACCTTTTTAAATTCAGGGAGCATAACCATTCCATAATACATTTACTACACAAAAAACTGTGAAAGTGCCACTCATCTACATATGAACGCCAATTGTGACTGTCTTTTATTTAGAAATCCCTACAGCTGTACACAATTTACATTATTTGATTTGATACATTTATATCTTTAGATTGATAAGATATGAAATTACAGGTTCCCTCTCTACTCAGCTTTCTTCTGTCCAGGGTTCTATTTTGGTTGGAATATGAACAATGAAGGCAGATTTGTTTATGTTTTCTCAGCAGTTTCCATTTGCACATTCATAGGTAGGTATTTTTCAAGAACACGAATCTTGGAAGGCTGGTACCAGTTCTTATGACAATTGGAAGTAATATGGGGAAATGCAGAAAGCTAATGAGCACAAGTTGAAGAACTGAGTTTAAATTTGCACTTCAGCTTTTCTGGATTCAATCTTCCACCATGGATGCCTGTCATTCCTCCAGGAGAGTCAGAACTGCCAGCCCAGTCATGCTTATTGACCTATTTAGGGCAACTGTGAGAAGTGTCACATTCCTGCATTTAAATATTTGTAGGGAGTTAAGGGAAAAAATATTCCAAAGCAAGCATGCAGGAAATAACTTGAAATAGCAGCCCACAAGTCCCTGAAGTGTGGCAGATGAAGGAGGAGTAGCTGCCGTAGCAGCTGCCCCACATGTTTCACTTGTGCACTGTTCAGTACTTAAATGTCCGTACTTGACAGTTATACAAATAAAGAACAGCTTCAGATACACATTTGCAAAAAATGAACTGACTGTCATGATTCATCTGTACATTAATGGCTTATATATATGACCAGCCAACTATTTAACTATGTCCAGCCAGGGCAAGAGAAGGTTTGCAGATCCAGCTTCTTTGAAGCGATCACAGCTGCAGCTGGAGTGACTTCTGACACCTGAGCAATCCTGATGGCTGGCATGTGGCCACTGCCCTAGCACTCAGAGCACCAAGACATCTTCTGCTAGAAACTGCCTATGTAAAAAGTTCTTACAATACTAGCTGTCTTGGCTTTTTCACATTGTGTGAAAGTACTATTTAAGAGTTGAATGCTTTCTACCTAAGCTGAAATTTATAGTAAGTGTTTTGTGTTTAAATCCTAACACACAATTAATCTTTCTAAAGTTCCCACAACTGGTCATTGCCAGTATTGCATTTACACATGCAATCAGTCCAGGATTACTCTGGCAGCCCTGAACTTGTCAGAGCTGCTCTTGTAAGGTACCAAATAAACACAGTTCTCATTCCTCTGTTAAGCATCAATTATTAGATTAAGATTTTTATGGTCAGAAGAATCCCTTTCACCACTGATTTGACTTCTGTGTAACACAAGCCATCAGTCTTCCTAGATTTCATTCCTGCTCTGGCTGGATAATAGTACTTGAGTTAAACCATGTCTCATCTATGACCCTTGGCCATCAAAAATATTGCCTCGAAGTAATTGATAAAGATATTAAACATTGCAGAGCTGAAAAAAAATCCTGAAATACCATAAAACCACAACTATTTTATTATTCCTCACAGAAAAATAGTTTTAAACTGCATTTTCTCTAGTAACACAGGAGGCCTGATTTGTTTTTCCATTGGTCCAGTTTCTTAAAAGGTACAGTATGAATTCAGATGTGTTACTGAAAGTAAGAAACAAGAGTCAACCAAAAATCCGTAAACTCATTTTAACATTAGATTAAATTTGTTTTTATTAAGCCATTCTAATCAGCAATAGTTATTTTACCCTCAGTTCTTGATTAGTCAAACTTTCTGATTTTACTCAATTCTTTATCTCAGGCGACAGCAACCAGGACCATTGTATTTTCAATAAGAGCCTTAACTTTAATCCAATCTTCCTGAACTTCTCAGTTCATCCCAGATATAATTGAAAAAGCCCAGTACTTCCTCCTCACCCAGCTCAACATGGTTCAGAAAGCTTTTACCAGAGGTTCTTTTAGAAGGACTGGCCAAAGCATTATTTGGATGCTCTGATTTAAGGATCTTAACAAACTTTTAAAGCTTTTCTTTAACATATTAATTTGCTGTTAATAACATCGAAAATAAGACTTCTCACTAAGATAGATAAAACTGACATTTTAAGAATATCTACCATATCTATACTGACAATCTAATACTCGCACAAGTACCACCACTAAGGTAAAGCATCAGCAACAACAGAAAATCTCATTCTTACTGTTCATAATTAATATGGATTAAGTTTATTTTCTTCAGTGTCTTTTGCTTTTTTATTGCCTATAAACCCAGTTTCTGAACTCACTTTGTATTATTGGGTTTTGTTTTTTTTTTAAACTGCCAGTTTTCATATCCCTGTAAGGCAGGCTGATTTTTAACCAACAGGCTTGCCTCAACATTGTTTATTTTGTGAGAGTTTAATAATATGTTTGAAGTAGCAAACGATCATAATTCACATTTTAATGTTTAAATGTTTTTCCTTGATTCAGCTTGATTATTTCTATCTTCCTTAAACCACCCCACTTACAGTGCTGAGTACATGTATTTCAGGTAGGTCTCCATTAAGTTGTAGTTGCTTGTACCTTGACAACCATCCATTTTTCTTCTGCAATCTGTTTCTTTAACCATTTCAAAGTGATTAACATATACCTTTATATCACATCGCCTCAGGATTTCCAACAGCTCTTTCATATCAATACTGAGACTAATGCCTGCGTATGTTTTACTTGGATTGAAATCCCACCGGAGAAGCACCATCCTCACACAAAAAACACGGCTACTGGGTAAGGCACAACTTTTAGTGAGATTGTCATGGTCTGTAGCAAATAACTAAAAGTACTCCAAATAATATTTTAAATGCTTTGGATAAAAATGTTGTATCAGCAATTACTTACCTCCAATTTGTCAATGACTTCCAAAACAGGCATATTATTTTTGGCAGTGGTCAACCCCACGTCTTTTAAACACTCAGTCCCACACTGATTACATGGAGTAATTTACTAGTTTGGTCACGCAAGTCTTTCTACTAGGTCAATTTTTACTCATACGTACGCAGTTTCCATTTCTCTTGCTTAGTATCTAGGCAACCGTATAAAAATGCTTTATTCGCCTCTCTTCTCTTTCCTTGGTTTTATGAGTAGCAGGATAATATCCCAGCTAAAAATACCTCTGCTAAAACTGACAGTAATAAGCCTTTTAATAATCATCAGAAACTGAGTTGCTCCTCAGAGTTACTGTTTTGTACACAACACTGTACACAACAAAACGATACAGGATGAGAATTTGTGAAGTTTTTCTTGCAATCTGCTTTAGAGTAAGACTTAATCTTTCTAGAGAATTTGCAAGTTGTGCACAACCGCATTAGAGTTGCCAAAAATACATATTTTTAAAACTTATTTTAAAGCACTGAGGCCCCCACAGAAAGGGAAAAGGAACTAATATAAATGGAAAACATCTGCACATTTCAAAAAACATGTTCAGCATAATTATTATTTATATGTGCTCAAGTTATGAGAGTGATTTCTATTGTGTCTTATTATGGAAAATCCTGGCTAGAGTAAGAAAATATAGCATAAAAATACAGTTATTTGTCCAAGAGGTTTAGATTTTATGATAAGGAATTGCAGTGCAATTCCATAGCAGCTTGACCTAATATAACCAGCTTAGCCAGCAAAATGTGATCCCTTTTCAGTCATTTCAGTTTTCTGCAGTGGCTCACCACCTGGTCACACAAGCACCAGCGTTAGGGAGGGACGAGGGATGTGCTGCTGGGGGAGAGGAAGGGTGTTAGAGGCAAGAAATTAAGGGAGCTGGTGCCCTAGGACCCCTGACTTTGAAGTAGCCAGGAAACCAAGCTCCAATTAATGAATAACACCAGGCCCATGCAGTCTCATCAGACAAGGTGTACACCAATAGAGTCCCACCTGTTCATAATCCTGCAGCAGGATTCAGAGGGCTCATTCCCAGTTACAGCTGTTAGATAAATGCTTAAGCATCTGANGAAAGAAATTAAGGGAGCTGGTGCCCTAGGACCCCTGACTTTGAAGTAGCCAGGAAACCAAGCTCCGATTAATGAATAACACCAGGCCCATGCAGTCTCATCAGACAAGGTGTACACCAATAGAGTCCCACCTGTTCATAATCCTGCAGCAGGATTCAGAGGGCTCATTCCCAGTTACAGCTGTTAGATAAATGCTTAAGCATCTGAGCAACCATTCCCCACTGGAAAAAGCCACCAAACATCTACTTTTTGAGGTGTAGTCTAGC
>VZTV01078540.1:595-12542 GCA_013400875.1 Anhinga rufa
TGTTCCATTCCTTTCTTCCAAGGCAGTAGTGCGTGTTTCTTCAAGACCAAAGCCATCTTTTCCAAGCCTTCCAGCTGATACTGTCTTTCTTATAAAAGAAGGAAAAGTTTAAAATGAAGCTGTTAAATCACATTTATCACAGGGCAGGGCCTGGAATATGTCTGTCTGACCCCTGCTCTGAGTTATGGATGCTGTCATGTTCTTATTTTGAAAAAGGAGTGTGGAGTACCTCTCTGAGATGTACATTCAGTGGTACATAGCTGTTTAGTTCTCTGTCCTTCCTAATATTAATTTTAGGATTGAATCTGAAAGTTTAGGGGGGGCTATAGAGTTGTTTTCTGCTTCTAAATTCCCTTCCCTGTCTTTGGCATTATTTTATAACGGTTTTTAGTGAACTAATCACATCTGTCCTTTGTGCTTTCTTTCTGTTTCTGGTTCCAAGGTGTAAAAGACTATCCTGTATATACAGAGGTGACTTAGACTGTCTCACTTTAAGAACGTGGTCCAGAGTTTTAAGTGTCTCTATAGATTTCTGGCTGTGTTTGACTAAAATGTTTGCTAAACAAATCTGTGGGCTGCTGCTCTGCTTGATGGATGTCTCAGGAGGGTCGCTGTGGAAACCATGAAACCTCTTCTTATAGGATTCATTTTCTGATGAAAACTAGGCCATAGTCTTTGAGAGCAAGCTGTGCTCTCGAAAAGCCTGGAAGAGGCTGAATGCTCTTTCATAAGGCCTATTCCATGTAATCTGTGAGGGATCTATTAAAGGTGTGAAGATAAAGAATAGGTGCATGGCACGACTACCATGAAATAACTCCCCAAAAGCAGGACTTTAATTTAAATCTGAATTACAGTATCATACTGTACTGTGCTGACCAGAAAGGTTCACTCAGTTGCCATCCTTTGTCCTGCGTTCCCCACTACCCTGGTTTTTGCTCTTTGGGTTGGACATTGGTCCTCTATTATGTGATGGCTTTAAAGAGACATTGGAAAAAATTTAAGACTGCATTGGTTTCACTTAATGATAGTCTGCACATAAAATATGAGGTTTTGAGCAGAACTTGTATTGAAAGAGTTCACTGAAATGCTTTCTCTAAAAATGCTGGAACAGGATGGTAGCGTTACTTTTGGACAGCATGTGCAACAAAACAAGATGTTGTTAGGCTTGGGGACTGAGCTGTAGCCTAAGAGCGTTAACAGAGAATTACTCAGACCTCTTACGTGTTTTAAATCTGACATGTAGGAATTTGCATAGCAGGTGCAATGTTTGCTAGAGCTGATAAAATAGTTGATTCTTTGGTTATCTTGACTCCAGACTGCTGTTCCTCACAGGAACCCTCTCTAAGTTTCCAGGACTTAACACTAGCCAGGAATTCTGACATCCTTGTTCGTAACTGTGCTGGTTAGAAGGAGTCTTCTGTTTGACAGCTGTGTGTCTTGTGTTTCTTGCAGGAATGGGGAGTCACTCGTCTCACCTTCGAATACGACTCGGAGCCGTTTGGTAAGGAGAGAGATGCAGCTATCATCAAACTGGCCAAGGAGGCTGGTGTGGACGTGGTGATAGAGAACTCCCACACCCTCTATGACCTGGACAGGTATGGGGAGAGCAAGGGCAGAAGGTGCTGCCCGGGCTAGGCTGGGATTGTCGTGTCTGGGAAGATTTTGATCTCCTCCATTACGTTGACCGCTGACGTTGATCAATGTCATCCTGTGTGAGCCTAGAAGGTGTCAACAGGATTACTCTGCGTATTCACACTTTTGATAAGAGGACGTCAAAGTGCTGACAGTGATGTGAACGTAGAGAAAGGTGTTGCCTCAAGCTCATTAAACTGTACTTGACAGTGATTTAAGTTGCTCAGCTGTGTCCTATTGATCACTCTCCTTATGCATGTCCTCACTGCGTGGGCTGCTTTTTTGCTTCATTGTAATAAAGGTAGTTGAGCTGTTGTCTCAAACAGGTTATGAAGGCAGGGCTTTTGACTGATGGATGAGCAAGGACAGCTGGAAGAAGTAGAACAAGGTAGATGGGGCAAATTTGCCGTATTCTAAAACCTGAATGCCTTGTCTTTGTTGTGTGTTTGCTATGGGGGAGCCTCGCCTTTATGTTGTTTTATATATTTACTTGTGTGTATAATCTCCATATATGACCTCCTTAAACAGTGGAGATAGTTTTTCAGCTAAGACTCTAAGGTATGCTTGACTTCAACCATGTTTCAGTACTATTCTTACAGGTTGCTTGCTTTTTTCCTTTGGATGACTTGCACCAGTAATGCTGAATGTAGATTTCCTCCTATAAATCTTTAGCATCCATCATTTCCTATGGGAAGGAGCTTTGCAGCAGCACATGCTGTGTGGGAATGTTTGTCTTTGGAGTGAGGGGGATTCTCCTTGAACCTGTCTCGTGAGCAGACACTGCTTTCTAATTTTTGCATGAGAAGAGACCATGAATACTTTTTACATCCTCACCCCTTCAATGTCAGTGCCCCTCACATCCTTCCTCATGTCATATTTGTCTTTTCCAAGGTGGAGAGTCCTAGTTTACTTAAGTTTTCAGGTGGAATCTGTTCCATATCTCTTGTAAGCTTTGTCACCTGTCTTTATACTTCTGGGTGTTTCTAGAGATGGAGAGCAGTAGTGAAAACCATATTAGCTAGTGTTCAAAATGTAGGAGCAACCTGGATTTATATAGTGCTGTAATATTTCCTGTCTTCTCCTAATAGTCACTAGCATTCTTTTTGCTTTTTCTAAGTGCTGCTAAACACTAAACTGATGTCTCGAGGCTTCCTTCCAGAGAGGTCATAACAATTTGAGAGGCTGCTACTTTGTAAGTTTAAGATTGCACAGCCATGCATGTGGAGAAAACATGACCAACACTGCATTTCATCTGATATTTTTGTCAGCTGGTCATGTGGTGTATAGGGAAATTTTTTAATTGCCTTTCATTTTTAGGTATCCCAGATAGCTTCTTGTATCACGCTGGATTTTGTCCCTTCACAGATAATTCACGAATAATGTTGAGCAGCACAAGCTCAGCTCTGTGTAGGATTTCTCCTCCTCTTGGAAAAACGGATTCTGACTCTATCCTGTATCTCAGAATTTTCTGTCTGCAGGGATGTTTCCCTTTATCCCAATTTATCTTGTTTTCTTTCAAAATTTTCAGTCAGATGGTTTCCGAAAATCCAGGTAGAATATATTAACTGCATCTCCCTTGCCCCAGGCTCAAATGTCACTAATAGATTTTGAGGCACAACTTCCCTTTACCTAAAGCCAAATTAACCCTCCAGCATATTGCATATTCCCATGCATTCACTGATTCCATTAGTATTTTCTACCCATCTGCCTAATGCACATATCTGACTTTCTATTCTGTCATCCCTCTGATGCCCTTGAAATGCTTTTTAAATCTGGAGTCATACTTGCTTCATAACCTCAGAGTATTCGGACAGTTTTAAGGCAAGTGTTACATGCAGTATCTATTAGTTTGGGTATTTCTTGATGTCCTTTACAAATTCTGGGTGGACGCTTGCTGGTCCTGGCAAGCTGTTGCTGCGCAAGCATAGCTTTGTTTTGTGGTGTTTCTTCCTGACCTCCCACGCTGTGACATCTCCTGAGACATTTCTTTAAAGAGATTCAGAGTGGAAGCCTCCCTGAATACCTCTGTGGTGAATACATGTGCAAAACTAAATGCATGGGGTTTTGCTGTGGTGTTCCAGACTCTGCTTTTTTTAATGACTTGATCACCTCTTGGCCCTGCAAATATCCTGGAGTGTCTGTAAAGGGATTTATTTATTTATTACTATTTATGCTTTTTTTTTAAAAAAAGGTTTCTCAAACTTTCATTTGGATTGGGAGGTGCCGAGAGGCTGGTCTGTGGCTTTTAATTTAACCTACCAGTTTGTTTTTTTCTGCCTTTATTCAGCCTTCATTTTTCTGAAGGATTTTGCCTTCTGTTATCTTTGATGATGCTGTTCTTCCATTGTTTTGACTTCTGAGATCTTTCTGAAATCTTTTTTGAAGGTTTGTGTGCATTTGTTGAATTTCCCCCCCCCAACATCATCTTCAAATCATCTGTGTTGCCTGTCAGTGTTTTACATCTCAGATTGTTCTTTTTGCTCAGCACGCTTCCTTATTTTTATGTGTTTCTCTTCTTGAAATAAAAGCCATTATGGTGTTGATGCTCGTGGAAGGATGTTAAATTGATGCATGCCAAAGTCACAGTTAGAGCGGGCAAGTGATAACTAACTTTTTCACCTATACCTTAGCGCTGCCTAAGACCAAATCATGAATAGCCTTTCCTTGTGGGTTTCTGATTAATTGTTCCATGGACCAGTCATTTGCGGCAACTAGAAAATGGGGTTTTGGCAGGCGGCGGGATGTGACAGCTACCTAGTCTGTGTGGAGGCAGTTGAAGTCTCCAGTTACTCTGACATTTCCTGGTTCTTGGCATCTCTGAGATTTGTCAGCAGGTGGTAATACAGTTCTAATATTGTATTTCTCCTGGAAGCTTCTCTCAGAGCATATCGCCCTCCAGTCATGTTACCCAGTCTTTTAACTCATGGTGTGTGTTGTCCCTCTGCTCAGCCTACTGTTTTTCCTGCATAATTAGTAACCTGGTGGTAGTGTCCTACTTCTGATCTTTCTTTAATCAAGTTTCCGACGAGATTGTCAGGCCTGGTTTTGAACGATTTAGACTAATCTTTCACTTCTATGTAAATGATTCCAGCAGTCCTTCTCTTGTCCCCTGCAGCATATTCCCGGTACCACCACCACCAGCTCCTTTTGAACACTTACAAAGAGCCTGTTCAGTTAACTTGTGAATTGGACCAGTTCTACCCAGCAGGAAGATTACAATATGCTCCTTGTTGGCACTGCCAAATAGCTGTGTGTGATTATCAGAGCATCTTTCCCTTCCTCTCCCCCAGAACAAGGAGAAGGCTATAGAAAATCAGCATCAGTGCTGGAAAACCTAGGAATTCCCAGTCAAGATTAGCGGTGTTCAGACTGTAAAAGTCAGACAGAAAAAATAATCTCTTGGGTATCACCTTAGCCTGCTCAGAACCTTCACTTGAAAATTATTCTGTCTGACAACTTCCAGCTGACAGGTTGTTTTGTCCCTTCTCTGGATCTGCCTGTTTTCTCCTCCTTAGGATCTAAATCCTCTGTAGTCTGTTTGCTGACGGTCAGCATTGTGGTTTCCGTAATCCCAGGCAGGCCTGAGTTGTTCAGGGGGAGTGGTTTAGGTCAGAAAAGAGCACTGTGAGCTTGTATGTTTGTAGCATGCATCAGGAGCAGCTTTTCCTCAAAAATTCTAGCCTAAGGCTGAAATTATAGTTAAATGTGCTTTAATAGGAGCATGAACTAACTTAGAAGAACCAAGCACTGGGGAAGCGTGCATACCTTGGTGGTTCTGCAATGCCAAAAAAAAAGTGGTTTATTTTCATCTAAGAAGGTTAAGTCAAACTTCTGCCAGCCAGATCTTGTTATCCTTGTCTGTCTTGCATGGTGCTCTGGTGTCAGGTGTTTTCCCCCTGCGCTGATACTTGGCCTGTCATCGAGTCACTTCTTCATCTTTCATATGCTTGTGTGTGTGATTCTGCGGAAGTTGAATTGTTCATCCTTTGTCTAGCGTCTGCTGTGTGGAATATCTGTTGGTTATCTTTCCATCTCCTCTTTGAATCTGTAGAAATACCCCTTGTCTTATGTATGCGTAGCCCTACACGAGCTCTCTGGAGCGAGGATTTAGATCAGAGCAATTGCATAAGCTGGCGAGGCTAACTAAATAGTCTGTGTCACTTGGTAGTGGGGTGCGTTGTTAAGCAGCCTGCTTGCTGAGTGCTGGCAGCCATCTCTTCCTCGCGCGAGGAAGCGGGGGGAGCACATTCAGTCCCTTGCCAGAACTGGGCCCTGTCATTTGCAAGCAAGCTGAGGTCTCAGTTTTTTGAGGCAAGCAGCTTTCCCTAGCCTGGTAGCCATCCTGCTGGGGCGCTGCTGTGGAGATGTGAGTCAGAAGCTGACACCTGTCGGGGTGTGCACTTCAAGTCTGCAGACACTCTGCTGTCACAGGTGACTGACTGTAGGATACCGTATAATCCTAGCAGCACCAGAACTATGGCCAGGTTTCGGTTGCCTGCTTTCTTGAGGTAAAGTGTGACTGACAGTCAAAAAGACCCTCATAACTTCTGGCATCCAGGTACTACTGTCAGGTAGCACTGGGCAGTATATTGCTAGTCTGGTAGCACAGTCATTTTTATGTGTGCTCACTAACATCAGAAAGGTTAGGTTTTGTATGATGAATACAGCGATTCTGCTCTTCACTGTTCCGCTTCAAGAAAACTAGAAGAAAAACTGCCGTGTGTAATCGGAGAGCTGCGCTGAGGGAGATGGATGAAAAGGGAGTGTTAAATCCTGGGGAGGGTCCTCCTTACTTCTGTCATCAGGGAAAGTCCTGTGAGATTGTACTGCCTGGGTTAGAAGGACAGTAGGAGGAAGGAAAGGACTCCTGCTTGGGGGTCTTCCAGTACAAATCTTTGTACAGAAGGCTGAACAGCACTACAATACTCAGTATGTATCGTATAATGTCCAATATTGTACAATACCCAATATTTGATACTTCTTTTCGTGGCAGTATTGTGAAAGGTTCAAATTTTGTTGCATAATGCCAGTGTCAATCGCTGTGAAACGTGCAAATTGTCCTAGTCCTGTCTCCTAAAGAGTTGTGTCCCAGATCCAGTAACTGTCTGTTTAGGAGCTGAGGAGCTGTACTAGATAACTTCGCTCAAACTCACGTTCTTGAGGATGTCAAATACAGACACTGACGTCCACCTGCAAGTCACAGCAATTTGCTCCAAGTAGCTGTCTGTTCACAGAAGTTTTAGCTGTGGATCTGGGACGTGGTATAATAGCGTGGACCTCAGACTGAGCTGCAGCCTCAGCAGATCCGTGGGAGAAGACTGAAAAAAGAGGCAGTGTTGAATAAGTGGCTTCCCTGCCCCCAACCCAAGCACCTCAGGGCAAACACAGTGCAGCTTTGTCACGTCTTTGCTTCCAAGCACTGAACTACCTGGAAACGAGAAAGCCTCTCTAGAGAGCTGTAACTGGAAATGCCTCTCTTCTCCTCCAGCAACAATGCTGATTTTCTGGGGGTCTCTGAACTGGTGGGCTTGTTTGGGGACCCCAGTGCTCAGAGCAGGCTGCAGAGAAGACTGTGGTGGGTAGTAGTCATGAGAGTTTGTGATCTCTTACTATCTCCACGGTGGTACACAGAGACAGACAGCCGAAAAGCGCATGCGTGAGTGAAAGCACAGGAGATGCTCTCAGGTACGAAGGTACAGGGCAGATTATGTTGCCTGTAAAGCTCCCCTCAATGCACTTTCTTGGAGGGGTGGCAGAGAGTGCTGTACCCATACCATGATCATGTTTATAGCCTCTCACTAAAAATGTACAGTGTTTTGCACTCTGCACACATCCTGGTTGCCCTCCCTCCCCTGTCCTGTTCATCAGTGTCTTTTTTTCTCCCAAAGTTTACAACTTACAGGCAGAAAACTGTGAGGAAACTGCAGGAGGCTTCATTTTTAACCTTTACAACTGTGCTGCCTGCTTTGAAGGCTCCCCTTCTTCCCTCGGCTGGCAGTGCGTAGGATGCCCGGGCTCCTGGTCGCGCTTGGCCCAGATGAAGGCGGCTCGGCGGGCAGTAGGGTGCGGGGCTGATTTCCCACGTTACCGTGCTCAGCAGCACGGGGAAGCTGGGTCACTGCGGAGCACACGTGAGGAAGGGCTCAGGGCTGGGGAAGGCCCTGGGCCGGCATGTCGCTCCTCCTCGCTACACGTGCGGCTTCAGGGGGAAGGGAAGGCACATGGCGTTGCCCGAAGTGCTCGGCTTTAAGCCCAGCCCCTTGCATAAGCTGTTGACTGTAATGGGTGGGGAAGACTGCTCTGCTGCAGCTTCTGTGTGAGCTGTGGTGTTGGCTGCCTCAACTTTATGTAATGCTGGCGATCCCTGTGCTGTCTGCTTTGCTGTTAACTCCTTCCTCTCCCTGCAGGATAGGGGGTTAAAAATGGCATCTTTCACCCTGGGGAAGTTTACCTGGTGCCCCGGGGGGGCTTCTCAAAGCTCTCTGTCACAGGGAAAATAAGACTGCGTGGCTGTAGCAGGCTGTGGGTGCTTAGTGAAGTAGAGGAACAGGGTACCGTGGCTGTCTTTTCCGTAGCGTGATCTGATACAGGTGAAGAGCATGAGACACATCTACTCGTGACCTTATGGCGTGGGAGAGGATGGTGATTTCTTTAATCACAGGGAGAGAGGAATGACGCAAACTGGGATTTGTCTCATCTGAGATAGGTGGAGGAGGGGTCGCAAACAGGCTGGGACTTTTTGTGTCAGTTGGGGAGGGAGTAAGGTCAGAATGGGGTTAGGATATCACAAGGTGTCAGGGGAACAGATGCAGGTCTGGGATTTGCCATTTTGGGGAGACAGGAAGGCAGTAATCAGATTGAGATTTTGTATAGGGGTCTGATGAGGAGCTCTGGGAGAGAGATGTGATGCTAAGCCTGATTCAGCTGGAGTTTTTGGGTTTTTTTTTCCCATGGAGATGAATTAGTATGTGGGGGGTTGATTTCTGGGGATTTGGGGGTTTTGTTTTTGTTTTTAATATCCCTTTGAGAGATGCATCAAGTGGAAGGTAGGTCTATAAAGAATTCTGTATCCAAAGTAAAAGGCTATCCTGAGCAGTGATAGCGGGATGCAGTTTGGCTGTCACTTCCTTGTGTCTTCTATGGTAGTGAGGCTGTGTTGTTTCACCTTGTGTATTTTGTTTCCAGAATAATTGAGCTGAATGGCCACAAGCCACCCCTCACCTACAAGCGCTTCCAGGCCATCATTAGCCGTATGGAGCTCCCAAAGAAGCCGGTGAGCACCGTAATGAGCCAGCAGATGGAGACGTGTAAAGTGGACATCCAGGAAAACCATGATGATGTGTATGGGGTCCCATCCCTGGAAGAGCTGGGTATGTGTCAAGAGTGAAGGCAAGGGTTAACTGCCAGCAGTAACAGGATCTAGTGAAAGTGTTTCTGATAGCTGGCATGTGCCCACGACAACCCCACTGTTTTCAGCCAGTGCTGGACCTCATGAAAATAGACTGCTGTCCCTTGCACTACTGTCAATGCACAGCGACAGCGTCCCCCTTAGCGTTGCTCTGAAACGCTCTGCATCATTCCTTATATCCTCTGCTGTGGTGAGCAGGTAACCCCTGCATCCGTGTCTCATGTCCTTGCCAGCTGCTTTCCTCCTGCTGCCGTCTCTGATACATTGTGTAACAGACCTGAAGAGGTAAACTAACTGCGTAGCAGGCTTAGACCATTTCATTCAGTTATTGCCAAGCAGCACCAATTTGGGAGCTTAGCAAGACAAAAGATACTACAGAAACTTCTTTCACTCATCCTGCTATGTCTTATGGTCCTGTATTTTTCTTGGAGAAGGAGGATGAATAGAGAGCTGAGGCATGAGGAATGCAAGGCCTACATCAGGGAAGTCAATCTAAATGCAAGGGAAGGAAGGATTAATGTAAAATACTGTCTGCGTGTTTGTGACTGGAGGCTCCATACCCACTTTAGAGGAGTATCACCTTGTACCTTAAGGCACAGTTTCAGCAATGATGTGAAAGTGGAGGGCTTCATGACAGGAGCATGAAAGGGTCGCAGTTCTCGATAGATATGCTTCCTTTATTGTCTGGCCTGTGCGAGACTGCCTGCAACCTTACACTGCTCTGCTTGCTGCCAGGGGAGGCTCCTCTGTCAGCCCAGAGCAGTGCAGGACAACTGCATTATTATTTCCCTGTTTCCATCAGTTCTTCAGCACTAACCCAGCACCTTCCCCAGCACCCGCTTTCGGCAGAATAGGAGCCTCACAAGGAGCAGCCAGGCTCTCTAGTGAGCTGCTGGTGTCCACGGCAAGGTATTTTGTAAGGCAGAGCTGTGGAGCAGATGTTCCTTTGCCAGCTGCTCTGGCCTTTAGAGCAGAGCCCTGTGGGTAGTGCTGACGCACAAGAGAGTGCTGGCATATGAGCGATGGGAAAAGTCCCCAGAAGGCTGCCTGAAGCATTGCAGGGAGAGGCCCTTGTAGCGCAGTGTCATGAGCAGGCTCTCCCCATGTTCCAGCTGTAGAAGGACTAGAGCAGCAAGTAAGCCATGTTAGGCAAGTGCAGTACATAATGTCTTGCTGCTATTAATGCTTAATCCCATCCATACCCTTTGTCTAGGCGTGGCTTCAAATCTTACAGAGTTCTTTCCTTCAGGCTTTCCTACAGATGGTCTTGCCCCTGCAGTTTGGCAAGGAGGGGAGACAGAAGCCTTGGCACGGCTGGACAAACACTTGGAAAGAAAGGTAATCCCTGTTATTTAAGTGGCGGTTCTTGCAGGCTCCGGACAAAGAATGTTGAGCATTGGCCATTGCTCTGTTTCCTGCTCTTCCTAGCAATGACCACAGCATTCATCTCTGGAAGATGAATCACTCCTATGATCTTGGGTTGTGTGTGGAGCAGGGAGCTCCTGGGCTTCCTCAGACCCAAAGAAGTAGAGCTGTATGTTAATTATACTGCTCTTGGAAGCACATAGGATTCTCTTCATTGTTTCTACTCCTTTGGAGGAGTGCAAACTTGGAAACTCTTGTGTAAGTTGCTCGGACCCTCCTGCACAATGCACACTGTCTCCTTTTGTCTTTAGCCTTTTACATCAGCCTGTTAATGTGGTGTCCCACTGGCAGGCATTCCTTGAGCCCCTTGCTGAAATACTCGGATTTTTTCTATGGGTCATGTGTTCTTCTTATAGTGCACAAGGCAAACAATGTCAGAGTAATGAAAGATGACCCAGTTGCAGCGGCATGACTCAATTTTAACCAGTTTGTATCTTTTTCATGCTGGGTGGCTTGGTGGCAGTTGTAGAGATCAAAGTGTAAGTTCTTGGGCTGAAGGGGGAATAAACTGTCAACAAAATACTCCACAAAAAGGTCTGAATTTCCCCAATTTTCTTGTTTAGCGTGTGAAATGTGATAGATGGACCTGGACATAAACAATTGCATTAGCTTGTGTCCCTAGGAGCTCTCGGGGTTATTAGCTCCTGTATGCAAAGCAGATTTAGTCCTTTTCTTGGCCAAAATGGCTAACTGGTTCAAATCCTGGTGTGAAGGTTTTGCATTTCTTGAATGGGATGTGGGAGCTGGGATTGCCCACTTGAGATCTCTCACAGCAGTGGTTGGAGGTGAATAGAAGAGATTGCTGTCACACTGAGTGGCCTCACCACGTGCACAGAGGCCCACCCTTAGCAGCGTCCCACAAATTTGGGGGGGGTTTGGCTCATTTTTCCTGACTATGTCTAGGCATGGGTTGCGAATTATGAAAGACCAAGGATGAACGCCAATTCCTTGCTGGCCAGCCCTACAGGACTCAGTCCCTACCTGCGTTTTGGCTGCTTGTCCTGCCGCTTGTTTTACTATCGTCTCTGGGAGCTGTATAAGAAGGTAAGACAAAAGGTTCTTCTGGAGAGCGGGCTGGTTTGGGGCATAGCGTGATGCTGGTTCCCAGGCAGTGTGCCAGAACAGCTGCAAAAGTTACTGTTGCCTCGCTTGTGTTTGACTGTTGGGCTAAGGACCTTTAGTCACCGCACCAAGCCTGATGCTATTCAAAAAGCACTTGGACAACACCCTCAGAGACATGGTGTGAATTTGGGGCTGTCCTGTGCAGGGACAGGAGTTGGACGTGATGATCCTTGTGGGTCCCTTCCAACTCAGGACATTCTGTGACTCTATGATTCTAAGCTTGTGGCTACTACAGAAGAAGCTCTTGGGTGAGGAAGAGCGATTCTCCTGTATATAGTCGAGTAAACCTTAAATCTGCTGGTACCCCATTCTTCAATCTGGACTCCTGTGTCATGAGCCATGTAAAGCGCTTTGCTGTTA
>VZTV01078543.1:204-16560 GCA_013400875.1 Anhinga rufa
AAAAGTTACTGTGTTACTGAAAATACCCATAGTTTGACTACAATATGGCTCATATACTTTTAAGTAGGTGTTTGTTAACAATGGACAAAGACCATTTAACCAATTTTTGTCCCAGAGAAAATTCAAATTTGAGCAGTCAAAATATTCTGGGTCATGGCTGAAGAAAATCTTCCATGGTTTACACAGCACATGTGTATATTGTGCCTGGTTCTAAACAAGGTGCTGTCCTGGCCTCCTTTCAGTAACTGTTACCATTCATCATAAACTATGCTATTTTGGAGAATCAGAACATAATTTTTTAATAGGATTTGTAAAGAAAACAGTTTCAATTTCTAGAGGTCAAGTTCCTTTCTATTCTCATCTGAGAGAGAAGAACTGGGAAAGAAAACAAATAGCTTTCTCCTTCTAGGTGGGAAAAGACATAGGTGAAGCAAATATATCGGAAACTATACTCTTCACAGTCTGTGGGATTTTCCTCATGATGCTGCATTCCTATACATGACTTGTGATGGATGAAAGTACAATGTATTTACTGTTTAAGTAAAACATAGGAAGGGATCTTAAATGATATTCCTTCAGATGTCAAGCTAGTAATCTATTTCTTGGCAAATGCTGGAGCACTGTCCTCACATGAGTTCCTTGTTGTTCCAGCCTAGTAGCACATTAATCTTCTGACTCTGCTAGGCATTAGTGACTTGTATAAAATGAGTTCACATTTTGAACACACATTTCTCTGGCATATTTCTGGCACCTTTCTGGGAATACTCAGAGCCTAGTGAGCAAACAAACATGAAATAAAGTTACTTTTCTCTCTTAAAAAAATCACAAGTAATGATGAAGCCATATGTCAGAGGCTGTGATGCTTTTGTTGCCAGCACAGGACAAGTTTGCTCTTTATAATTTAAAATACAACAAAGGAAAAAAAAGAGGCATGAAAAGTTCAGAGTGCAAATATTCTTTGGTTTACTCATTACAACAAAAGGACACAGCGAACAGCAAAAACACTGGCAATTAAATAAACAGCGAATTCTCTATGTGTTTTCTAACAAAAAGTCTTCAGGTGTCTGAAATGTATTAACTTCATGCTTTTAAGTACATTACAGTGTCTACAAAGTCACATTTTTTTATCCCCAAAGGCAAGGCAGGGAGAAGATGAGGGAGAAAAAGGATGAAAGAAAAGAAGAAAAAAAAATTATTCAAGATCCATTTTTCTATTTGTTAAATAGTATATAATGCAATGACAAAAACTAATTTCTGTTTCTAGTTTCACTGTGCACAAAGCAAATCAGCTTGGAATTTATTTTCAGATGATTAAGTTTTCTGAATTCACATCATCATACACAGCAGGCTAGTGTATAAAATATACTGACTCATACCATTTCAAAAGAATTATGACCTGTTAGCAGGATTCTAAATATCTTAAGGCATTGCACAGGTAAGTCACTGTGTTGTGTTTTACCTTATCATAGGCAAACCTAAAACCATGTACCGCAAATACATGGGGAATACTCTTCCCCAGTTAGGCTATTTTACTGTAGCTTATTCCTCAAATAATCCCCATATAATCAAAGGAAGCAAGCATCTGTGAAGGTCTATAAGGATGTATACTTGGTAGCCTTGCAGACAGTAAGCTTCCACCGTTGAGCTGGAAATGACCAAGCCTGTTAAGACTCTACGTGACAGTATCACTGTTATTATTTAAAACTGAATGCTTCATAAGGGCAACACTAGGAAGCTGTGATCTGTGCGGAGAGCATAAAAGACTATAAATGAATCGAATATATATTTTAAAGAGAAGCCAAAGAAATGATACAGTGTACCATCACCATGATAGCCTCTTACTAACTTCACTGGACTCTGATAGTTTATAAATAATTCTGTAAATGTATGAAAGATTTGAATTGTCTGACAGCATATTTTTTTTTTGCCTATCCATCTTGCAAGACTCTTAATCTACTTGACTGTTCTGTTTTACTGTTTTTATCCATCTGTTTCTGTAGGCAAAGTACAGTGAAAAGTCATGTGCAGTCCTTCTTCCAGATGGACTATGAATAGCAACAGATAGCTCATAATAACAAATCAATTTAATAAAGATATTTTGGAAATCTTTCTCATAATGTAAAAAACCTTTCTGCATGCTCCCTTATTCCTTCATAAATCAACAGTGTTACATCTACAAATAATGCATAGGCAGTCAACCTTAATACAAGCACTTATATGTTCCCCTCATCTAGCATTTTGTTGACACCATCACAAAGTTTCTGCAAATGGAGTTTATAAGGTCCAAAGGGATTGTACAAGGCAGCCAAAAATTCACAATCAGAGAAATGATCAAACACATTGTTGACACGTCCATGTGACTTTGCAGTTAGGTGACGCTGAATGATTTCATGAAGTAGCTCTCTACAATCATTTAACAGTTTGGACAGAAAATTCCTGTCAAAGGTATAATCCACCTGATGGAAACTGACCACGGTCTTAGCCAGCTGATGAACTTTCTTCTTGAATTTCTCCATCAATGCTATTTCATCCTGATTAAACTGGTTGTTCCTGTAGAGAATTGCCAATTTGAGGACTATTTTAATGAGGTTTTTGATGATTTTCTCTGCTTCCTTTTTATTTTGTGTATATTCTTTTGTTACTCTGTAGAGCTCATCTAAAACATCACTGCTTGTATCATCGATCAAAGTAGTTGCTATAGATTTGGACACCATTTTTCCAAGGATCTTCTTCTGGGCCTGAATGGCCAGACTTTTGGAGTTGAAGACATCCGTGGCCACTAGCAGGGAAAAAAAAAAGTATGCAGTCAGTACTTCATAACAGACATACTATGGGCAATAAGTTGAAGAATATTTCCATGTCTATTCATTCCTATTAGTCCTGCTAACTGCCACAAAAATAATGCAAACTTATGTATGTAGTTGTGGAAAACCCCATCATTTCAATCCATAAAACTCTGTGGTCTTTAGTTTTACATTCTCTTAGATTGTTTTCCTTTTGAGAAAATACAAAATGAGATAGAACTTGCTCAAAAATTACTTAAAATATCTCTCCATATATGGGTTGATGGAATTTCAAATTGAGGCAATAAACCTTCCCTATTTGACCAGATGAGTCATGAGTATGATCCGATTCTCATACTCATGATGAAATCTGAAACCATGACTATCCTAATGTCATGACAATTACCCCTGCTACTCAATTAGAGGCAGTAATTCAGTGAATTGACTATTGTAAAACTCTTTCCATCTTAACATTTCACATAAGCAGTGAATTCAGATCCCACACATGTTTTTTATATATATATATATATATTTCTTATATATATAAAAAATATGATACAAACACAAAAACCCTTTCTCAGCAAACAATACTGAGATTCTCTGGGTGCAATCTGAAGATGCTAGTTTTTAGAAGGAAAACAAGTATACATTAACACTTCTCTGTCCTATACTTAGTGCAGAAATAGCAAAAAATTAACAGTCTAGGGATTGCCATAACAATTGCTAGCAAAACCTTACAAAGAAATCCTTTGTGACCAATAAAGTAGATCCTAGAACCGATCTCTCCCTCCAAAACTATGCTTTCTCGCACCAGTATACCCAACGACTGGTTTGTAACTTCTTCAAACACTTAAATACCCCAAGCCTTATTTCAGAGACTCATTTTGTGAAATGTTA
This sequence comes from Anhinga rufa, assembly GCA_013400875.1. NCBI lineage: Eukaryota > Metazoa > Chordata > Aves > Suliformes > Anhingidae > Anhinga > Anhinga rufa. The sequence continues at coordinate 3,885 of VZTV01078543.1, forward strand.
CTGCTCATTTTCTGTTGCCAGTGACAATTATTTACAGCACATTCCCCTTGAAGCACCTTCTCCGCTAAGTCACATGTGAATTCTGTTTCTAGGTTGGACAGTCTGGGGGACGGCTGCCTTTATACTGCAGCTTTCCCGGCGTCTCAGACACTCTGAAGGAAAGCTTCATCTGTTTACATTTACTTCACATATGGAAGGCTTGCTTTGCAAATACAGGGCCTGGATATTGGGTGTTTTTTTTCCTTTTACTGAAAACATAAACTCTGCAGATGCCAAACCGTAGGTCCCTGAATTTGGAAAAGGTTTCCTCTTAACTGTTTGTATTTGGGCAGCTGGGTGTGTTCAGACACAGGGTGCCTCTGGGGTTCCAGCAAATAGAAGGAACTTGTCCTTCAGGACACATGAGACACAAATCTGTATTTTTTTCTTCTTGAGAAACTTAGTAACAAGATTCTTTTTTGTGATCTTGGAAACTTTCAAGTGGGCTTGTTTTTTAAGACTTTCAGTGTATACCTGTAGTTTGTTTTGATGCATGAAGTATTTGAGTGCATTTTTAAAAATCTTTACTACATGAGGACATTCAAAAACCAAAGAATCCATTGTTAACTATCTTGGGCAAAGCACTCAAGATCACAAGACAGACACGTTTCTCAACCACAAAGATACAGACAGACATTAAAGATGCTAAGCAGTCAACCTGAACTGAAAAGATTTGATTAATTTTTTTAGCTTTTAAATATAAAACTGCAACTGTTACTAATAAAATAAAACTAATCAAAGTATTTACAAGGGTGGTCAAATACTAGAACTCAACATGCAATGCTTTACAAAGATCTGATGATGAATGATAACTTTTTTCCTCCAAAACAGGAATGGCAATTGTTCTTTCATAACTTCTGTTTCTTAAAATTTCCAATTTACTAATTGCTCATGATATTGTCTTTCTGACACTCCACAAAGATATATAGATGATCATACTAATAGTAGTCTCTGTTTCAAAATATATTCCACAAATTTGCAGAGAATCACCCCCCACAATACAATATGTATGTATTTTAAAATGTTCTTTCCCAGGGTGCTGGAGGTAGTCTTAGAAAATGCTCACTATATCATACACACAGAATGCTCCACTGTAATTGAACAGAAATCCATATAACCTGCCTCCAGCAAGTCACACAGGTATGGTTCTAACAATTTGCACATAACGACTGCAAAGTATCGATTTCAAGAAACTGAAAACATGGCAGTTTTCTAAAATTTTTACACTTTTTCAACAAAAAAACCCTTACATTACATAATTTAACATTTGACAAAGTGGAGCTCAATGTGTAATTACCATGGCTAAGCAAAACGGGAATTGCTTACTTAGAAGAGGTGTTAAGCTCTTAACGGCATTTCTCTAAAAACTGTTTACGTTCTGGGACTACCCAGCACGGCCTATTTTCTATCTACTTTGCAATACGCCAGAAGTCAGCCTGTTATTACCTGGGTTCTAATTTAATTGTCAAGTATGTAACTTTAATACTTCAGTATTTCAGTCAATCCAAAAAGGAACCTGCAAACTCTTTGTATTTTATAATCAGAATTTTTCTTCATTGGTGATGGCAGAAAGACCTAAAATGTATTTCACAGTCAATTGCTTAACTAAAACTGAGTTTAAGCAGTAAGATTATAGAGCTCCTTCAGACCGAGCATAGATACTTCCTTAAAAAAATGTAAAATTATTACTTACTTGTTCATCAAATGGAATTGGAATTGTTAATGCTCACAGGAGAAAAAGAGACAAAATACCCGAGGTGAAGACTGGCCTGATTTACTCCGCTAAATCCAGCGCACACTTTAGCATGCGCTTTGAAACACTGCAGAAGCTATCACAGGGTGAACATGGGTTTTTCCCCCTCACCATAACAGCAGCTCTTCTCAGCTACCTTTCTCTCCTGCCTGCAGTGCTTCATTTTGCTTTGGCACCTCAGAATGCAAAAATACATTGCAGTGGTTTCACTTCCTTGAAAAGAGAGCTGAAAGGAAATTGCACTGCTGAGCAAGCAGCGCAACACCAATAGCCGTTACTGCTAACTGAAACAATTAGCAGAAAGGGAGGGAGAAGAAAGGTCCTGTGACTCAAAAGGGCAAGGGACATGCCAAGAAAAGGTTAAAACATTAACCTGGTATCTGCAAATGCAGATACTCACGTATCGTGTATCGGAGATGCTTGATTCTCGGGTCACAGGGTGCCGGTGAGGGGTGGCCACTGGCTGCAGGCATCACCAGCCCCCCCCATTCCCAATGTGAGTACAATTGAGCGTCCCCTTTCAAAACTCTGACTACAATTTCAGATGCTTAAAAATACGCCTGTAAATCCATATTTAGACAACTACTTAAAGCAGCTTCATTTTCTTAGTTGATGGTATGCAGTCACCTTTTAAGAGTGATTAAAGTAGCTGGCCAGGATGTATAATCCTCCAACAACACCTATTGTATTGACAGGCCCCATCCTTGCACTTTAAACTGAAATAGTGCCATTTCTCTGGTGGCCTGCAGAAGACTCAGAGTTTGGACAGGCAATCCCACTAATTTTAAGTATCTCAGAGATAGTTTTTCCTGATGACTGCTCTTTACAGCTCCTAGTTCTTTCCTGTGCAGTTCTACACTTCACTTTTTAAAAGTGTATCATCAAAAAATACCCCTCTGAAAACAGTGCGATGTCATTTTCTGTAAAATCTATACAAATAAACATGATCATGTTCAGTAGGGCTCCCCTTCTGCAGAGGACAGCAGTCAAGGGGAAAGGATCTCAGTGGAAGTCCTGCCTCCATTACTTTGAAATTCACAGGATCTTAGGGATGACGGGAACACCTGCAAAGTCTTCATATTTATGATTTAGAGGAGCAAACAAGGTGCTAGAGACTGCCTCCTGTGAAAGCTGGCAGCTTATGAATTACAAAACTTCTTGATTTTTGCAACCAACAGCGTGTTTAACATTAGTATTTTGTGTGCTAAAGTTAATAAATATTGGACACGTAGCATTCTGGATGTGTCTTCCCCAAAATATTTCACTTTACACATTTTCCTTAAAACTGTGTTGGAAGTATAAAATTTCAGTGAAAACTTAGAATTGTGGGTTAAGAAGCTCTCAGGAGACTGGTATAAAAGTACAAGAAGGCTACTACTTATGGCAGAGATGCTGACTTTTCCCTGACATGGAAGCTAGTACACCTCCCTCTGTACTGTGGCAAATGCCTATTACCAAATACCCTATTTCTCAACTCTATTTAAACAAAAAAACAAAAGGTAGTATCTGAAAAAAAAAAAAGTTGAATCAGATTATTTCACTGCCTTAAATCAAGGCAGGATGTTTTTTCCACAAGATAACAGCCGATGGTAGATTCAACATCACTTGAGTGCTGAGTGTATTCAGGCTCAGGTACCTTGCAATGAATACTTGAGTCACTGAGTATTTTTAAGCTTGTTGCAATAAAGAAGGACCAGAAAAAAAGCAAGCAGTAAAAACTTCCAGTGAACCATATTAAATTCCATGGGCAAGTCAAGAGTTGAGCTTTCTGACATGAGCTGCATTTCTAGCGTACGTACTTGGTATGTCAATACAGCAGTCCCGGCGGAACAGAAAATGTGACTGTGAAGCCATTAATAACAACGCTGCTGCATGAGACACAGTTCTCATTTTAGTGATTGGCATAGCACGTACTGCACTAGTACGCTGTGAGCATGAGGTGCAAAAATGACACAAAGAACACTTACACAGGATTAGGAGGAAAGAGACAGCACCAACTGAGCACTTAAGGCAGCATTTAAAAGACTCTATCACGTAGCTTTGAGAAATGTGGCAACTGATTTCCTGCCAGGCATCCTGTGTGGACGAGTGTGTTTGACTCTCTACAGACTGCGGGTGAGAGCTACAGCTAAAAGCCTGCGCACGCTGCACAAACTGCATGTTCAGTCAGACTCCCAGAGTGAGACAGCATCATTTCCCTGGAGGTAGGCAACCTGAAATCAGGTGGGACTGACAGTGCTGGGCTCTCCATGTGTATGTGACTGTGAGTCCTGCACCTCCGAAATCATGAGATCGCCTAGATATCAAGGGATAAAGAAATTACTGAATTTCTACTTTTTCTTGTGCCTTCTGCTTTCTGGGTCTTTACAGGGCTACCCTTGTTTTCAGGAACATGAAGGCCAGAAACATGAAAAAAATAAATATACTGAGGCATATAAATATATGACTTCATGTATAAACACATGACTTCAGTAAGGTACAGCTCCAAGGGTGATAAACTGCAAGAGCTAGCATCAGTGAACAAACAAGTCCTGAATTACAGAACAGGCGGAAAGAGTCATAAACCTGTTACCAGGGCTGTAACAATTTTCACAATGTACTTATTACGTGATAATAAGATTAAAAAATGAGTGGTAGGACACAGACTATGAATTCTTCAGATATGAATACGGTAAGCTGATTTTTCTAGCTGCCACCATGATTTATAGCTTCTTCTTAATAACCGTCTGAGTGAGTGAGTCATGGTTTCAAAGAATGTTTTTTGGTGCTGTGTTTTTTGGTTGTTTTTTTTTTTTTTGAACAGAAGAGTCAGTGTTTTGATTCTTATCTAAGTGCTTCAAAGTTTCCAAGGTTAAAGGTGTTAAATTTAAACTTTTAAAAAGCACAGATAAAGTCCTTACAACGTAGAAATCTTTCTGAAAAAGCAGCAGTCCCCAGATGGCCACTTCAGCATATTGGCTGGTCTCTGCATTCACAAGCGTTTGTTCACTTGCTGGCTTTTCAAAAGCTGATGAAAACTGAAGCTTGTACCAGACATGCAAGACCAGACAGCGCTCTGACAGCTTTCACTCTTCAACCTCAGACACTGGGACTGCAGCTTCTAAGCTGGCTGATGGCACAGGTAAGAACAGACCAAGGCAGCCACAGATTTTATTGAGAAAAGGACTGCAACAGGGCAGACTGCTTAGGTAAGCACCATCAGGCAGTGGAAAACCCAGAGGGCAAACGGCTAAGTGCAGAAGGAGGAAAGAAAAAAAAACCCAAAACTAAACAAACAAACAAACAAAAAAAAACACAAAAAAAAAAAAAAAAAAAAAAAAAACCAACAAAAAACAAGGGCCCTATACAGTTCTTATTTCTTCCAGGTACCTCCCTACCATTTTGATTCAGGTACACAAGGTCCTTATTTGAGAAGCAAATATTTTATTTGGCACCTTGTTTTTAAAAAGGGAGATTTATATATTAACATCAATTTTAACTTGAAAACAATTTAAACTAAAATTTTCAGTACATACAAAACATTAGTTCATAAAGGTAAGTAACCTTTGCCTACAGTTCTCTTAATAGGTACAGTAAATTGTACTATATTTTCACTCACCATAATCTTGACCAACTGAGCATACTGTGAGAACATTAATTAGTCAAGCAATGCATACTAATTTTAACATTCACACTGGAAGGCCTTCAAAAGAAAAAATACCCAATCTGAAGCCAAGCCTAATGCATGGCAAATATTGCATGAGCAGGCTTACTGGATTTGTAAGTCAGCTCTGAGGCTGCAAGTCACTCTGAAGCAACAATTAATCAAACAATTGGAAAAAAAATCTGGCTAATCAAGCCCTTTTTAAAATATACATTATGTCTAATCTGTATAGTCATACTAAAAGTGAGCATACATTCAGCAGCAGGAACATGGGAAAGATAAAAGAAAAGCTAGCAAACACCACTGGTAACACCTTTTTTTTACTCAATAAAATGCTGAGGAAGGCATTGTCAGTAGGTTTGCAAAACACATGTGATGTTGTTATATGCTTCCTGATTTTGCTATTTAGTTCTAGACTTAGTGCCCAAAATTTGACCAGCAGAAAAAGATGACCCACTTTCTAGCTGCAAGAACAAAGCCAAACCATGAAAAAAACAGAAAACAAAATACTTCTTTTGATCAAGAGGTGAGAAGAATTGCCAAAAAAAGTACCTGGAAGTTAAGGCTGGGTAGTGTAGCAAGGAAAGATGCTGTTTCCAACAGGAATGTATGTGCAGAGTTTTGCAGTCCCATGAGAGCATTCTGTGCCAACAAGTTATTCTGGTTTTACATGCCTGTGCTTCCCACAGCCGCCCTGTGTATTACACGATACACATACTGTAGCTTATTCAGAAATTTAAAAAGCCTTCTTAAAAGCTCTTTTTCCTAGAGCTTCTGTATGTATTTTAATTAACAGTGCGGCTTTAATAAAAAAGAAAAAAAAAATCAGATTAACTTCTGATGACTGCTCTTAGAGAAGCATAATTTAAAATACGTTGGATATTAAACAGAGAAAATTACGCTCATAGAGTAGGGTCATGAACTTCATTTGGTATTTCACTCCTTTTCCACCATTTGTTATCCTTGCTGGAACGTAACAACAGGTGCTGTGCTATTAAATAATGCAGTCTGAATATTTCAGCTGTTAGCCATTTCAGGGCTACATCAAGTTCCTCTGTATCTACCAGGTGTCCATGCACACTCAACAGTAATACTGCACAAATCTTTTCATAGGAAATAAAGTGTATCTTAGGTCATTCCTTCCAATCAAGCAAATACAACGCAGATACTGTATTTTTTTTGGCCAGCCTTAGAAACACGTATCAAACTGCAGCAAGGCAACAGTGCCAAGCTCCCTAACCCAAGTGGCACTTCCAATAAAATAATCTAGCCATTATAACTGAATGTTTTACCAGAAGTTAAAGTTTAAAAAGAGGTATCTAATTGCTCTTACAACCATCCCCACAAAAGTAATGCCTTCTCACAAAAAAACACAGCACAGGACCTAGAGTTTCAACAGAAGAGCTTCTGGCTTGAATGCAGGAGGAAAAACACTAAGATCAGCAGCCCTGCAGAACCATTGGAGACTTAAATCTGACATGGGGGTGGGGCACAGGGGAGGGAGGGTAAGAGGAAGTTTAAGATACGTGTGGCAAAAATACAACAAACTGGACGGTCGAGACAAGACAGCAATCTGGCATGAGAGGAACAGAGAACTCTGATTCAGGGACAAAGTAGCAACCTGGCTGTCAAAAGCAAAGGGTGTATCTTTGAGTAGCATGTGAAGAGAGCCACAGCAGAGGCTTTCAGGGAGTTCAAATGACAGAAAGGTTTGTGAGTGATGTTACAAGGGCTTTGAAAGTAGCTAATACTGTTTTTCCTGTATTTCTAGTTCTGGTTTGCTGCTCTTCTCAGTGTTGATCCATACACTACCCTGTCTGTTTCTTGCAGATAGGACTGGAGTCCCTTGGTATCTCTCTGAGTGTAATGTTGAGAAAGCTGGATTGCTAGCTTGCACTTTGTTTATATTTATTACTTTTGTATCTTCCACTGGTTGCCCTTGGAAACTAAATGACACCTGCCGCACAAACACATAATTTGATTTCTGTCTTTTCCATTCTAGAGCATCTTCTCAGGCACTGATGATTGCCACAGCTACAGGCTGGATACAGAAAAAAGCAGTAGTGATTCCCAGGGCACTCACTTTCAGGTGTCTGGTTAGTTCATCCTTTTTTTCCAATATCAACATTGAAATGAAGATTATAAAACACTAGAAAATACATCATCTAAGAATTTTATTTAGCAAATACTGTCTGTTCTTTAGGCCTGGGACATTAGTGACACCGTTCATCTCTTCTGGAGTTTTTAATTTTTCACTACCTGTTTTCCTGTTTTATAGCATGAAGGTTAAGTCCTCTGGCATTAAGTGCATTGCTGTATATAGAATATATGCTTTGTCTACTCTTCTGCACCAATCATTCATGCTATTTGTGATTATGGAAGACTATACTTGGTGGCCATACTGGTCTTTTCCATTGCCACTGCTAACATGCATTTCCCTTACTTTCCTCTTCCCCAAGGAGTAAAATCAACCAACCCCTCAGTTTTAATTTTTTCTGCCAATATTTAGTAACCATAGCCTGTTCCCTCTGTATCCATACTAGGAAGGCTCTACAGAGGGACCTGGGCAGGCTGGATCNGGTGGAGGGTCTGGAGGTCAGGACTCATAAGGAGAGGTTAAGAGAACTGGGGTTGTTTAGCCTGGAGAAGAGGAGGCTGAGGGGAGACCTTATCACTCTCTACAACTACCTGAAAGGAGCTTGTAGTGGGGTGGGTGTTGGTCTCTTCTCCCAAGTTACTAGTGATAGAACAAGAGGGAATGGCCTCAAGCTGTATCAGGGGAGCTTGATATTGGATATTAAGAAAAATTTCTTTACTGAAAGAATGGTCAGGCACTGGAACAGGCTGCCCAGAGAGGTCGTGGAGTCACCATCCCTGGAGGTGTTCAAAAAATGTGTAGATATGGCACTTCAAGGCATGGTTTAGGAGACATGGTAGTGTTGGGTTGACAGTTGGACTAGGTGATCTTGGAAGTCTTTTCCAACCTTAATGATTCTATGGTACAACTGTCAGGACTTCTGTTCAAACTTCCAGCCATGAAATCAATAGTTGAGTGTATTTTGCTCTTTCATTCCCTTACTCCCTTGCTGTCAGTTCAGAACAGGCTCTGACTAAAACTAGACAGTTTTCAGAGGTCCCTTTCAGCTGTAAGGGAGGACAAGGCTGTGAGCTTGGTGAAGACATCTTATCACAGATGTAGACACCAGAGCCAAACTTTATTCTTAGCCCTTTATCCACTGTTTCTGTTCACAGCTGCACAAATTCATGATTGTTTCAAGTTCTTCATTAGTTTCCAAAGTAAAGTCTAAGTCACTATTTCTCTGTGAATATTTTTAATATAAATGTTTTTAAGTGAACAGAAACATATTAATTTTCTCTTTTCCAAGTAGGAAAAATATAGTTCTTGGAATCAAGTAGCTGAAATACTCACCAGTGTAATTTACTTGCTTTTGCTAATATTAAACCAAATTTTTTTTCTTTCTATAAATAAAACTATCTTTGTAGAATAGTTTAGTAAAGCGGACATAGTAAAAGCAAAAACAGATGTCATGAAAGATTTAAAACAATGTAATTTCTGCATTTTTCAAAGTTAAAGTTTCCAACACACCTCGATGAAGTTAATTAAGTGGAAGCTTGTCTGTGCATGCCCTGATTCAGTGTATAAAGTGAAATAAACATTTTGGGGTCAAGACTTGAGGGTATCACATTCTTAGAGGTCCACTAAAATCACAGGTCAGTTACTAATGCCTTAGAGAAACCTGCAAGTACTGACCTTCACAGATACGTAAAATACACCTCAGAATATGTCCCTGGATTTCAAATTACAAACCTTTCAAGGATAAATGCTCTCAAATAAATGAAAGCTAACTCCCACTTTACTGCAATTAATTCTCATTACTGTAAACTGCAGCAGGAACAGGACTCTCTGCAGACACCCCAACATTTGTATATTGTATGTCAAACTGGAATGTAGGTTTCCCCTACTGCTATGCAAAACAGGCTCTTTGATCTTTCATTACTAATCTGTAGAGTTACAAATATTGATACTGAATTCAGCAAAAGCTAGGGAAAAATAGATTAGTTTTTACAGCGTGTATTGAATCCTCTACATTGCTTCCGCTGAAACAGATCTGTGATGACGATTTTTGGATGCCAGGCTCCCCAGACTGAATTCACCATGCCATGCAGAGGTGCAGGTTCTCTGCTTCTCATTGCTAGCCAGTCAAGAACTAGAAATGAACCACAAAACAGAATTGTGACAGGGAATCATCTGATGAAACTGAATCAAACCACACCTCAACCCAGGCAGGGAATCCTATGAAGAAAAACAAAATTTATGAGAAAACATCCCTAAAGGATGAATGTAGAATGAAACTCTCAAAGATATGTTTCCCAGTTTCTTTCCTCCTCACTCAAAATAAGACTGTGCCCAGCTGACAGCAGATTGAAGGCTTGTGCTTTTGCTGATGTTATGGTTAAAAGAACAAGTTGCTGGCAGTTGCATTTTCATGGCTAATCACACAGCATACCCTGTTGAGCAGTCATGATGGAGATGTGTCCACAAAAGGAAAAAAAGAGTACATCTACCATTAAAAAACACAAGTAACTCAGCAAATCTACTGATGCAGACAGAAAAAATAATGAAAATCTGTAATTTCCAGATTTCCCATAGTACAAAATAAAAAGTTAATATCAATATGTATAAGACTAACATTCAGATTGGTGCTATTTATTAATGCAGAAACAGTCAGTTTAAGCACTCAGATTTCTTACGAAGTCATATGCAGCAACTGTTACTACTAACAGTACTACTACTGGATACTACTGGATCTATGAAGTATACCCAATAAGCAAGCATGAAAAATTAATCCTTAAACATGAAAAAAAGTCATTTTGGCTTTAAAGCCATTGTGAAAGGGATGAAACTATTTTTAGCCTACTACTTCTTTTATTGAGTGTGATGTATGGAAAAAGAAAAACAGAAGTTGCTTCATAAAGTAGCATAAAAATCAGTAGCTCTTTTACACCTCTTTTTGAAATGCTCTCCTCTTCCCACATTTTGTAATCTAACTACAACAAAAGAATCAGTCCAGAAGGCTGAAATAACACCTGAAATATAGTTTTCATTTGCTTCATTTATTACCCAAATGTGTTTACAGAGACTCTAAATATCTGAGGAAAGAGGGGGAAGGGGAAGCAATTTGCTTCTCAAAAAGTATTATTTAAGAACCCTTATGAAACTGACACATTTAACAGAAGATTTGACCAAATGATAAATACTTACTGATGGAGTGAATGATGTGTGCTTTTGAATAGAAGTTACAAATTACAATTAGTATTTGAGTACTATATTTTCCTTGTTATCCCTGGCACATGTATTACAAAATACTTATTATTCTTAGAAGCCATTCATTTAGCCTCTTGCTATACTTGGAAATAATACTGATAAAAAATACAGCCTTTGTGAATGTAGGTGCAAGGCCCTTCCTTCACCCAGATAGTTCTTTTGATTCTCCAGAGATTCACTGACTTTTGCTCCCCGATTTCCAACCTGTGTTGCTTATGACAGCGCACAGTTTCCAAATTCCTCAAAGAAAATAACCTGAGAGTCTAGGAAGTGCTATAATACAGTAAATGCTGTCATCAACAGATAAATGGAAGGAATAAAGGGAAACTAAGTCTCCAGTACAACAATCAGTTCTGTAAGATGGAAAAGACTGGTAGAATTTGAAAACAAAGTACTGCCTTTCCATATGTGGAGTACTGTGTCCAGTTTTGGGCTCCCCAGTATCTCTCCAAAAAAGGAGCTGACAAACTGAAGCAAGTCCAGCAGACAGCCACCAGGATGGTTAGGAAGCTGGAGCACACAACACTGAGGACAGGCTGAGAGTGCTAGTTTTGTTCACCCTGAAGACTAATAGTGGACCTAACCAATATATCGAATTTGTTATTAAATAGCTACAGAGAAGACAGAGCCAGGCTCGTTTTGAGGATACACAGCAAAAGAGCAAGGGGCAACAGACAAGAGCAGCAGCAAGGGGAATTTTCATTAGGCATGACCACCTTCATAGCAAAGGTGGTCAAATATTGGAATATGTTGCTAGAGAAGTTGTGGGACCACCACTCTTGAAAACACTATCAACTTGACTGCAAAAAGCCTAAGGAGCCTCATCTAACTTTGAATTTGGATCCAACTTCAAAGCCGACTCTGCCTCAAGTGGATGGTTGTGCCTGATGACCTTCAGAAGTTCCCTGCAGCCTCAGTTAATCTGTGACTCTCTCTATTGACCAGATAGCTCAAGGGACTGTATCTTATTTGAAATTAAATACATGAGTCTTGCAGTTTGTAATGGATTAAAAGATTGGATTACATAAGTATAATTATATTAATGGAATTTTTTCAAAGCAATCTAGCATTCAACCCAACAATTGCAGCTAAATGATTAACCTGCTAAAAGTTTCAGTGATTATCTGAAGTAACCTACCAGCTACACCTAGTGCTGATCCTGTGGCCTCTGCTCAAATTACAACCTAGCTTCCTCATCTGCTCCAACTGCACAAGGGAGAGATTGCTGAATACGTGGGGTACAAAGTGTTCTGCAGAAGACAACTACTCCATATGGACTTCCAAATGTGGTATACAACAAAGAACACTAGTTCAACACATTCAATTCTGAGCCTGTAGAAGAAGCAACAAGAGTGGCCACCTAATCCATTCCCAGATAAGTTCTCTTAAAAGTTACCCTGATTTGGCAAGGAAAATAAAACCAACCACTCTTTTCAGTTTTTGAGGGGAGAGATACAGAGCTGCTTCCAGAGTCTTACAGTTTACAGCCTTAAGTCAGTGCTCTTACTGAAAGATTCAAGTGCCCACATCTAGATGGAGCTGCAGCAGCTGTACTGCGCAGCTGTACTGCAGACCATGGCAGCTGTACTCCTGTCCTCAAAGCCCTTTATCCATTTCCTGTTTCTTGCTTCATTAAATGTACAGTCCTCCAAACTACATAAAAAAAATCTAGCGGTTCTGACTTGCTCGTGTCCTGTCATCTTACTTCCTCCAAACTTCCCATTGCTCCTTCATTAAGGTGTTAGCTTCTCGCTTTTCCTTCCACCTCCACTATTTGCACCTCTGGCAATGCCTTCCCCATATATATGCAATATAGTATTACAGTGTCCAGTTTGTAGTAATTCTTTCTTTGTAATTTCTCATAAGCTTACTTCCTTTTTTCATTCTTTCCTAT
>VZTV01078549.1:1702-14205 GCA_013400875.1 Anhinga rufa
TCATCTCTGACCTGATTAGATGACCCCAGCCTGCAGAGTCCTCCTGTCTCTCCCTCTCCCAACTCCAAATGTATGTCTGAGCTGGGCCACCTGGTTCTGCCCACCAGAGATCCTGCGAGATGGAAACCTAGGTTCCAAAAGACCATGAAGTCAATTAACCGTAGAATTAGATCATTACCCAGTGATACATAGCAGCAGCAGCTCTTTCTCACCCCATTTTCTCACCCCTCTGCCTAGACTCCACTCATGTACCTCACCAGCCCATCAAATTCCATCTCTGCTGACAATCCCAAGCCTGATAGTGAACAACATCTAGTAGGAGCTCATCCCATTTCACTGCACTACTCTCTGCTCCATCACCAAGAGCATAACCTATAGATTACAAAAATGCAAAAGATTCTTGGCCATTTCTACTAGACTCTCATTTGCTTGTAGTTTTCCCATGTTCTGTTCTTTGTATGATCTCCAAGGTAACACAATCAGGTTTGGGCTCCAGAAGCAAAGTTACAAAATTTGACCTGTGGGTAGAGGTCTTGGTAGTCCATCTCTCAATATTGATGTGATTTATTATCTTCTGTCGTCCTGATCATGCAAAGCAATGACATAGTTGATTTTTTTCTTTTTCTCACAGATACATATAACGGAGAGACATTGATCCAGGATGCTTTCACCATGCAATTTCCAAGCAAATTCTACCTGTTTTAGTGGACCAAGAGCAGATGATGTGGCAGAGAAACTGCAAGACAACTAGAGGACTGAAGTGAGAGTCTGGGTCCAGAGGACTGTCAGGATCGATCTAAAGTCAGCTGAGAACAAGCTGGGCTCTACCAGGAGTTCTTGGCCTATGAATGTAGGACAAAAAAGAGCCAGAAAGGCTCTTAAGGATTCTTAAGGGATGTCTCTTTTTAATTGCTGCACAGTGCCAAAGCTGCTACCAGCACCCTGTGTGGTAGGGGACAAAGCCCCATGACCCTGCAGAAATTTTGTCCACTGAAGCTTTTTTCAATATTTTGGGATACACCTTCAATCACTAGAAAAGCTGGGGTACTCTTCAATCACTGTGATGGATAGGGACCACATGTATGTTCTCTGAAACAGGCTATGTGACGGTTGTTATTCTTCCCTCAATGATGTAACACCTCTGCAAGCATAATCATTCCTTGTTCTTAATATTCTCATATTAAGTTAATTGACCAATATTTACTGTTTATGAAAAAATAAATGTTTCAGCTGTTGAATTTGTCTGCACTGCCTTAACTCTCTTTTTCTGGGTCCTACTGAATTTTCATTCCCTTTGGACCTCCTTGCTAACTAGAAAACAGATTGGAAGCTGTCCTACTTCAGTGAACAAGAGGAATTAGAGTTGTTAACAATCTATTCAAGACATATTCATATATATCTTTATTTTTTTTTATATCCTATTTTTTTTTCTATTTTTACATTTTGAGGAAAGCACTTAATCACTGCAAAACTTGAGTAATGAAAGTAGAAACGGTTTTCAGAGTTTCAGGTTCTTGTCCTCTGTAAGTGGTACTCAGTCGTCTTCTTTCTCTTCGCCTCTACTCTAGTCTCTCTTTTTTTTCCCCTACTATGACTGACTTCCCTTTGAATATTACCCTGAGTCCTATTACTGCCTTCTCAAAGGACTGCTCCCTCCAGTGTTAGATCTGGCTGTGCTGGCTAATTCATCCATGCTCTGCTTCACTCATAGGTAACCTGTAACACGGCAAATTTAGCTGGTTGAGAGCTGAAGTCTATGGTTTTTCAGGCTGTATGCAATGTAGGGTAGGTAGCACTATACTACCCCACAATTTCCCACTTACACCACTGATGGCAGTCTCTTGCACACACTGGAACTCCATGGAATTCAAGGGAATGAGAAATTCCCATCTTATTTCTTAATTTCTTTCTTTAAAAATGGATATAATGGAACTGGCTGATACCTTATTGCTTGCTGGCATGAAAAGTCAGTCTTGCAAAAATTGTCATCTGCTTTCCCTATTTACAAAATTTCTTCTCCTCCCCCTGCTAGCCAGCAAGGGAAGAGTGATATTGCACTTCCTTTTAAATGTAAATTATTTATTCTTGGACAATAGGCAAGTAGGATGTTGCAAGTAGATATCATTTTTTAAAATAGGCTGAAGCAACTGACAACAGAAATCAAAATTCAATCATGAAAATTATTCTGTCAAATTATTCATATTGTTTATCCTTTCCTTCGTCCTCACTGACCCCTTGAAGGAAAGCTTCTTCATAAAAAAGGCTTACCTAATACCAATCCAATTATTTTTTAAATAGTGGTCTGGAATGTATTTCATGATCAGTTGTGGTTGGTGTTTTTAATTAAACTTTTGCAGTGTATCTGCATGAAAATATAGCCAGTGAGACAGACATACTTTTCTATGGGAGCTGATTGACGGAAGGGAACAGATTCACTTGGCATGTTAGTAAGACTCATTAATCTTATTCAAGTACATACTAGGAAAACATGGAGTTCTCTCAACAAGCTGTTACCAAAACAGAGTTTCTGTTTGAACAGTTGGAAAGCTAACAGTATGAGTGGAAGTTGTAAGCAAAGAATGAGATGCTGTTGCGTGATGAAGCATTGTAGTTTGGGGAGTTTGTCACTGTGTGTAATTTACTTTAATTTTTAGAA
The DNA here is from genome assembly GCA_013400875.1 of Anhinga rufa. Taxonomy (NCBI): domain Eukaryota; kingdom Metazoa; phylum Chordata; class Aves; order Suliformes; family Anhingidae; genus Anhinga; species Anhinga rufa. The sequence goes on from VZTV01078549.1 coordinate 4,359, forward strand.
CAGGATGATGCTTGTTAGAAAATAATCCATTATCACTTAGATCCGATTTTTTGTGCTCTGAGTACAAATCTGGAACCTAGGCATTGAAATCATGCTATGATCTTTGATCTACAGATTACTGTATTCATTTTATACTAGATAAACATGCAGCTTCTTAAAAAGTAAAGCACATATAATATGCTTTCATACCTATCTAATGTGACAACAGTATGGAAACATAGATACCAAAAATGTAGTACAACAGAAGGTTTTAAAGGAAGCTGCAGGTACCTGGACATATTCCTGGAGAATGAAATGAATTAGAAGTGCAATAAATGATAATTTCATTTAGTATTTTTGATCAGCTTCTCGGCAGACAGACTTTTAACATCTCTTATATGTGACTTGTATGGAGACAATTTTTCATGTTTCTTATACTGAACACTTAGCAAGAAAGGAAAGAAAGGATGAAATTTCTTTTTTTTTTTTTCTGGATTCTTAAATTAGTTAATAGCTAATATTTTAACCAAAGGCTACATCTGACAATTCTCCACAATCTACTCTTATAAGTTTTATTGCATCTACTAACAATGAATATATCATCTGAAAAATGTCTGTTTAATACAAAATGTGAAAAATCATTCCAGCTAAGGTATATTGAAGGGAGAGTTATAATCAGGTATTTTGGGGGAGATATATACACAGGCACAATTACATTTATGACAAGCCCCTGAAATCTATCTCTGATCAGATGTAACTAATGTAAAGACCCTAATCTTGCAAAGGGCTATGAATGTCCTTTTACTCACACTAAACTCAACAGGATATTTAGTACATGACAGAATTCCCTCAAGACAGAAAAATACTCAAGAACCCAGACAGGAGTGGCCATAAGGAAGAATTAGGCTGAAGGTCCTTCCAAAACTCTTCTTCCCACATCATAAATTAATTTTATGTACATCACAGGCTGAAAAGCTAAGATGATCTGAAAAGGTGATTACAAGGAGTCTGTGGACCTGATTTTTTTTTCTTGATATTTTTTTATTGCATTTCCCTGAAAGTACAAAGGGCACCGAACTTACAGAATTCCTTGCTATCTCAAACATATGACTTAGTTCTCTGACATTTTCCATTTGTAAAATGAAGAACACTTTTTACTTATGCTGTAAATAGTACAGCAAATTAGATGCTATCAAAAACCCCATGAAACATTCAAAGCAGCATCAGCATCTGCTTTGCATACAATATATTGTAAAAAGAAGTTTCCTCTGCTTTCTTACAGGAGAGATTTTTATGTACATTCATTGTATTTGCAGAGCTTTCTTTTCCAATGCAGTGTCAATTGAATGGTTATACACCATAAATCTTAGCAGGCATACAAACACACACAGAAATGATACAGACTGCAATACACTTAAGCATGGGATATGTATATTGGAGCAAGATTGGACATCATTAATAGAGGTTTCCTGGTAACAGAACTGCTATAATATGAATTTTTATTCACATTTGGTTTAGCAGGCATGCTTGGGGTGTCATGCTCAGTTCTGAAATGTGAAGCTGACAGCAAAATACAATGCACAATAACACTGCATGTTTCCAGGGGAGAACTCTGCTGTGTCTTCCTTGGTCCTCTTTTAGGAGAGCTGTCTGCAGTTCTTTACATTTTCAAATTTAGGCTCATGAATACACAACCCCCCTAAAGGGGTAAGTGTCAGTGGTATGAATTTTAGAAATCAGGAGAAAAACAAAGACATTTCAGTGATGTTCACCAACGTTGGCTGCCTCCTTTTGGGATGTTCAGTGGGTTATTACATCCTGCACTTTCAAAGACCATCAAAGGTCTTCAGCCATCTGGAATCAGCAGGCCTGTGTAGGTACTCATTACTTTTGAAAATTAAGTCCATGGTTTCAGCTGAGCATCCAAACAGCAAAGCTCATATATGTATTTGGAAAGCGTTCTTCAGACTTGCTTGCCAGTGAGAAATGGATGATACCAAAGGAGCTCCTAAATAAATTTGGTTAGAACTTTTTGGGTAATGTTTGGCAAAATGCACAGCCTAATTGATCCTAAATCTTTTCAGAGATGTACCCATTAAGTTTTCCTTAAGTGGATTTTACAGATTTGCAATACTTAGGAGGAGAACAGAGAAAGCAAGCAACAAGGACAAAAAGGCTTTCAGTTTACAGACAATGGAAGAGCAAAGTACAGTTCACAGCTGCTCAGAAGTGTCTATGTGGACACTTCTGGTTCATGGCACTTTAGTAGATAGCAACTGATCCCTGTTTTGTTTACATCACATCTTGGATAAAAGGTTGGGGAGAGGAAAAGTCAGGCTCCAATCCCCATTCTGCCTGATTTGGAAGGGTTTTTTTCTGCATTTCATATCAATGCTTAATCCTCTATGCTACACTAGACATCAAAATCAGAGAAGCTGTTAAGAAACTGGCTTTTACCATTGAGGCAGCTTTACCACAGGTAGACAGTAAAACTGTATTTCATGTATCTTCTCTGTCCCTTTCTACTGTCCAGCCATAAGTCCAGTGTTCAGCTGTCTGGGTTTTGCCCTGCCACCTCTCACTCATTTTTATACTGCATGTTGGATCATTCCTTTCCTGCGTTCCCCTTTCTCCCACATGCTCCTTTAACTCAGATATCTTCCTTTGATATGTCTAGACCTCTCCACCATAAAGCAGAGAGGTTTAAATTCATTGCGTGACACTGATTCAACACCTCCAAACCACATATCATACCAGATAAGGCTCCTTTGAAACACAAGATCAAGAGTCAGGCATTGGTGTATCTCCCCAGATCTGAGATTTAGAAACCTGCAAACTCACGGAAAGGCCCCTTCATATGCACCCAAATAACAGAGGATTTAAGTGGTATTAAGACAGAGAGATTCAGTCAAGTTTGTTGAAGCCTGAGCTGGATGGAGTATGAAAGAAGGAGAGATGGAAAAACAATATCCGGAAATTTCTGTATTTATTATCCAGTGACATTTCAGGAATCAGTAAAGGTCTGTGCTTCTGGAATTAGAAGCTCTATTTGAGCATGTTTAAAAGAGAATTTGGCTTGGACCTTAGTTCACATTTTGGACTTGTTTCTTGAGAAATTTCTGTCCAAGTTTTCAGACCAGTACTCTGTCCTTACCCTTCATTCACCTCCCTGGTCTTCTGTACACCCGTTGAAGCATAGATAGAAGCAAAGGAAGCAAGCCAAATCACAGAATCAGAGAATCACAGAATGGCAGGGGTTGGAAGGGCCCTCTGGAGCTCCCCTCGTCCAGCCCCTGCGGGAGCAGCACCCCCAGAGCAGGGGCACAGGACCGCGTCCAGGCGGGGTGGGAATGGCTCCAGGGAAGGAGACTCCACAGCCTCTCTGGGCAGCCTGGGCCGCTGCTCGGGCACCCGCACAGCAAAGGGGTTTTGCCTCAGATTTCAGTGGAACTTCCCGTGTTCCAGCTTGTGCCTGTTGCCCTTGTCCTGTCGTGGGGCACCGCTGAGAAGAGCCCAGTCCCATCCTCCTGACACCCGCCCTTCAGATACTTAAATGTTTATGTTAACACCTTAACCTACAGCCATGCTGAATGAAGGTGGAGGAAAAGAACAGTACCTCTAATGGGGTACCACAATGAAAGCCACATAAACTGAAGGGTGAAGGCCACCAGAGAAAGAACCTCTTAAATTATGAGTATTTCATACTAAGACCACTTCAGAACCTGAGATAAATGGAGATAAGATAGCAAAAGAGATGCATTATTTTGGCAACACTCCAAGAATGGTAACTGTGAAGCTTTAGGTACAAGTATTGTAGTTCAGACCCTTCAGGACAGAGGTTGATACTGATACAGTGTCACTGATACCATTCAATGAAAGAAATATCAAGACTAATATTAAAAATAATATTCATATCTAGGGCACCTGGTGCTGTTAATCCAGCCAAAATACTTTCAGAAGCACCAAAGCTGCTAATGCAAAAGCAGTTATCTGAGAAACTGGTTTTGAGTTCTTATACGATTTTCACAGATTGACAGTAAAGGCTGTTATATTAATTCAGAAAGTGCACGGTAATGGTTTAGTTATTACCAAATAATTCCTGTATTGCTAATTACATGGAGCATTTTGAATAAATTATTCATACACAGTTTAACCTTTTTAAAACAAATGTTTTTAATCTGTTTTTTGTCTGTTGTATGCAGCCCCTGTTTGTTCAAGTGCATGCTCCCAGAGTAAATAATACTGATGTTAGTAGCTAACATGGGCTATTTTGGGGGAAGGATACTTCAAATATCCATTTCTTCCCACATATGGGCACCTGACTATGCTAAATTGTAGCACAGTCAATGCAGTAAGTAGATTTAGCAATAAAACTGACTGTAAATTAATCGAACGTTGTCTTTGTCACAATGATGGATCACGTACAGTCAAAGATCTGACATGTTACGGGTTAGAAGGGACTATTCCTCCACCTTACTTGCTCAAAATTCAGATGGCAATTTGCCTAGAAAATCTCTAAACTGTTGGTTGGTAGATCTGGCAAGTCTGTTTTCACTTGACATTTGAATTGTAGTTGAGGCATTATGAAAAGCTGCCTAACTACCTAGGTGCTGAACACTTTTGGAATGTAGTATAAATTATCTTACAGGATTACCAATGATTTATATGTGTTTTTCCTAGTCTTCTGAGTTTTTCTAAGATTAGACTTTCAGTTATTATTTATTTCCACATCTCTGCAAAGATAAAAAGTGAATTATTCATTTCTGTGTCATAGGCTCATACGGTTGGGAGGGATCTCAGAGGCTATCTCATCTATCCCCTTGCCCTAAGAGGCATCAACAGCAGATGTGTAGTCCTGACAGATGCTTGTTTAAGGTCTTCTCATAGATTTCCAGTGATGGAGTTATCACAACTTCCCAGACACTCTGCTTGATGTTTCCCTATCCACACTGTTCAAAAGAGGGTTTGTTTGGGTTTGCTTGGGATATTTTTCATAATGTCTTTGCTTTGAAACCCATTATTTCTAATCTTTTCCAGCACTGTCCTGAGGAATAGATTGCTCCCCTTCACACTGCAGCAGTCATTCCTGTATGTGAAGACTGCTACCTTCCCATATCAGGTTATTAATTTCTTTCACTTATTTCTCATAGACCATATTTCCCTATTCTTCTGAAGGTTCTCTAGCTTGACCCAAGCCCTATGAGCAAAATGTGGGTGGGATTTTATCTTTACTGGAACTTCATTCCGGTTTCTATGACGTAGATGTCTACAGCTGAGCAAGTCACCACAGGCTACTTTTACACTCATCAGAGAACTCATCACCTCCTTAAAATCAGCAGTGTTCTGGGCACAAATGGTGTCATTACAAAGTGGGTGCTTGCTTTTGGCTAGATGAATTGCATCCTAAACTCCAACATCTGTATTGGGGAAGACTCATTTGTGTACAGCAGGTGCGTAGTCAGCTCATCTTGTAGATGCCAGGATAAGGTGATATGAATTCTGGAACAGAGATTCCAGAGATAATTGCTTTTAGTTGTGTGCTACTCCCATGTAGCCATCTAATACCCGTACAGATAGCGTAGTCTTATCCCATCTGGTCTCCATCTTCCTCTTCATAAAGGGACAAGTCTCGTACAGCCACTCTGTGTCATCTGTCCCAGACAGAGGTCTCAGGTATCCCAGAGTGTCTAAAATGGCACTACCTGCCTGTGTTTAGGGAACTGAATCCTTCTATGTCTTGCAGGTTATGCTCTTTCTTCTATTTCCCAGTATAGCACTGGCTCATTTTGAGACACTGTAAAACCCAGTTCCTTTTCCATGGAAAAGCTACACAACCAATTGTTTTCATGCTATACGTATCTGTATGTCACGTTAATTATTCCTGCCAAGTTGTTGTATATTATATGTGTCTTATGTTGATCTAAATTTATGTGGGAGTCTAAATAAATGTACTTCTGTTGCATCTGCCTTTGAATGTGCGTGCATTTTAGTATATCTTTCCTGAACTCTGTAAATTTATTCTCCAGAATTCTAGACCTTGCTCCAGTGTCTGTGCTTCACAGTTTGGTGGCACAAAACACTTCTACAAAAAAGTGGTGGATTGCAGAAAGTCTATGGGGTTCAGGATGCCTAGGGTCTCATCCAAACTCATTCACCGATTTCAGTCTTAGACAAACCTCTTTGTTTCCCTTTTTATCTCTATCCTGTCAGATCTCTGGGACAAAGAATACCTCTTCCTTTGCATTTCAGTCTCTCCTGGGACTTCTAAGTGCTATTGGAAACCAATTAATAATAACATATTATGCTTTTAATAAACCTGGCATTTAGAGAGAGAAAAGCTACTCATTTTTATTTCTGAGCATGCTAGATATGAGGCCAACTATATCCCACACCAGGAATACTTTTGTACCAGAGGGAGAATTTCTGGCCCATTGAAGGAAAAGTGAGTTTTGCAGGCACAGTTTTAACTGCAATCTATTATTAAACCCAAAAAGAGCAAGGTGTGATGGCAGGGTGCAATGTACAAGGCTTTTTATCAGATAGCTGTAGAATTCGACATGGAGGGGACTCTTCTTAGGTTTTAGAGGATTTTCTTATGGATTGTTTCTCTGGCTGGTTTGCCAATACAATATCTATTTCCCACAAGTTTAGAGTTCATGTTGTGTCATCACTGTGTCTACCTATGCTAGATCTAACAGCTAGGAAGCATTTTCTGATATTCAGTTTATAGTTTCCTTTATTCATAGTAATGTCCCTTTAGAGCTTCATTTTAAAGGCTTATCTGTTTCATAGAAACTAATGCACTTTTCATTTTCTAGTATTTGGTATTAAATGCAGATAGCAATCTTTGCATTTTTTTGTGGAAAAGGTTATTATTTTTCTTTTTGTCACATGGATGTCTGTGAGTAACATGTAAAATTATCTCTACTCTTCTCTTGTAGAATTGTAGACACATAGTGCTTGACTGCAAAGCTCTGTAATTTTCATGGTTTTTTTTAATACCCTGCATTTAAAGTTTCACATCTGCAGATCTGAAGAGGAGGATGTAAAATAAAAAGCACACAATGTTCTCAGGAAAACAAAAGAGGAGTGGGTGGCTTTAGATAAAACGATTGCCTTGTACCTCTGACACTGATTATTTTGTTTGGTGGTGCATAAGGCTCTAAAGGAGAGTCCATTTGGGAGAGACACCCGTGCTCTGAAATTGCCAGGTACAATGGGACACAGGTTAGTCTTTGGCTGAAGAAAGAATTCAGATAAATTCAGACAGAAATGAATGTTCAATGTTAAGCAAAGAATACTGCATTCCTGAATGGATGTTAAACCATGTGTCAGGCAGCTCTAAAGCATACCCTTTAAAATGAAAAGATAGTATTGCCTCCATGTCCTACTTGCTTATTTGCACTGAAGCATCAGTGACAAAATATGGATTGTTTCTCTGATTCTATCCAAAACAAGGTTTTGATTATCCTCAGCTGCCAGGCAAACTAAACCCCAGGTATTATCACAAGACAGACATACTTTCAACTAGAGACATAATTTACACTGAATTAATGGTCAAAACATTTATAGCTGACCTGGGCATAGGCAGAATCATAACTAGAACCCAAGATTATTTTTTTTCAAGTAACAGTAATTTTTTTATTTCTTGTATCTTTCAAACCAGACTTTGAAAGGCACCTTTTTCTCTCTAAATTATAAGGTTTTCTCAGGAAGGAGGTAGGTATTTGTGTGTAGAAATGAGGAATTATGAGATTTCACTATAGTAAACCTAAAGGGAATGCGTTTTTTCTTACAGGTCAGTGAAAACAAGGTTACTAGAACTTCTTGTTGAATAATCAAAAAGCAATATACTATACATCCATGTAAATCTTGTCTGATTCAATATTTGCTTTAATTAGGCTTGCTGAAGCGCTTACAAGGGCCAGTGATCCCTTTAGAGAACCAGCATTTCATATTAGGATTCCACTGAAAGACTTGCCATACTTGTCAATTAAAAAAAAAATCCCTCCCCACATTCTTCTCCTTTCCTTGCAAGGAAAAAAAAATGAAATAGCAAATTTTAAGCATTAAAATAATATGTTCATCATTAAGTACTAATGAAAAATAATTCAAAGCATGGCATTCCGTACTTTCTCAGAAGGTTAATCTAAGAGAGAGAGAGGTTACACAATTTAATCTAGGTGATATGAGATATTAAAGGGAGAGTCAGGACTGAAATGTAAGAAGTTTGGGTTTTGTTTTTTTAATCCTGGGAATATACATAATTATCTTCCCCTAGTTAAAAGTAGCATGAGAACAATCTACTGCTGCTATTATTATTCTTTTAAATATAATTCCAAATGGGAGATGTTAAGGATAATTAAGACAAAAAGCAATGTTTCTAATTTCTGGAAAAATTCTCATTCTTTTGAAAAAAAAACTGTATTGGTCTGAAAAATGTTTTATGCCAGAATTTTCTGCAGAGTAGAAGCTCTCGAGAGGCATTGAAATTGGCAGTCTGGTTACATGTATTTCTACAAGGATATCAGATTTTCAGGACTGCAGCAGGGATTTCATAAGCTCCCTGGTTTTAGGGCAAATCACCCAGGAAGACTACCCCAGAAGTGAGGACCTCATATCTCCACAGTATCTGGCTTTAGGTGTCATTCTCCCTGACAGCTAAATCAGCGTCAGAGGTGTCTCACAGAGGGCTGTGTCTGGACTGAGACATCTAATTTCTTTTTGTTAACTTTGTCCACAATTTTCCAATCTCTACCAGCATAAAGGATAATAGAAAACCTCTTCCTCTTCTTGTTTTTAAGAGGACAACTGAGTAAGCATAGAAAACATCTATTAAGCTACCTTACAAAGGTTCCTGTTCCCTCAGAGCCTAATAAAATAGCCTTCAGATGTTAGAGCTTTAAATGAGGCCATAAATTTCACCATGTTGATTTTTAGGCTTTTTTCAGATCATTGCTAGGGTAAGATTTTTAACATTCATAGTTTCAATACCAGGCAGCAAAGAGTAAAATCGATAAATGTGGGTGTCTAATGTTTCCAAAGCATTTCCCAGAAAATATATATACTGTTAGGTAATTATCTATGTTTTTTCTGGGTGAGTAAAGATTCTGCTTTGGAATTAAAATCCCTACCCCTCTCAACATGCAAATGTTTACAGGTCTGACATTGAAAAGTAACCTTTAGGTACATCGCTTTTTACATTCCACTTTCTAAGCACACCATGTCAGAAATACTGAGGAACTGGAGTTTCTCCTGGTGGTCTTAGGTAAAGAAAATGCCACGGACATTGTTTGTCCATTCTTTGTCACTGTTGATGCATAGCAGAAACTAGGCAAAGCAATGGAACTAGAAACAAAATGGGAAAGATATGAAAAAGAGAAAGTAAAAGAAAGCCTGAATGAAAGCCAAATCACTGACAATTAAAAACAAAAGTTAAATACGTCAGTAGAAATAAACAGAGATAACAGCTCAAAATGAGAAAACAAAGCAAGTTAGTTCCTGCTTATTTTCAGTGTATTAAAGGAATGGTAAACCTAAAATTGAAAAGTTCAGGAAAAACTCATGAAAGCAGAAAAAGGAATCATAAAATTATGGCTAAAAATAAAACCAAGAAATGCTGCAATAATTCCAAGCATCTTATTTACAGGAAAATGCTTGTAAATATGCCTTCCATATGCTTATAAATATTAATGTTACATATTGAACATATAATAAAAAGGCAAGCAAATAAAAAATCTAGCTTTAATGTGATTGTGATTTTCTAAGCTGTGCCACTTTTTAACATTAATATAATACACCAGGAATCTAACTGAGCATGAAACTTAAGCATATGCTGAAATTTAGGCATTTCAAGAATCCCATTCAC
>VZTV01078550.1:1475-13004 GCA_013400875.1 Anhinga rufa
AGTATTGTGCTAATAACATTTGGGAGTTTCTGCTTTATCAGCAGCAATGACTGGCAAATAATCAGCTGTTTTGTAATGGGAAGCTTAAAATAGCAGCTGAAGACATTTGAGTTAAGCTTCATGGAAAAAGACACTGCTGCATTTATTATGATATCATTTTTGTTGTGTAAGGATGACATGATTGTTGTTTTAGCTTTTTAGACATACAATGCAATTAAGAATAATAAGTTTTCCCACACATTCCACAAAGCAACTGAAGCACAAATGCTAATAAACAAGCCCTTAAATTTAGAGTGACTTCCACTGCTGCACGGGCAGCCCACGGGTACAGATGCATGTTTCATAGTGGTATGCAGCTATTGTGTGATTACAGTCTTCTTACAGAGATGTGAGTCTCAAAAGAAGTTGCTGATAAATAGTAAACTCTCTAAGATTTGCCCATACTAGCAATTTAAATATATTTTAGAGCATGGAGGAAGGGGATCTGTACATAAGTACATATGATATACACTGTGGGCTTTGCAATCTGTAACAGGCATCCAGACTAGAAGTTTAAAAGAACGTGTAAAAGAATTTCTAATTTGTGTTTACTGGAAGTAGTAGGTGGTCACACCAATAAAAACTATATTGTGTTACGTATGCACACAGATACGTGTAGTGTTTAGCCCATAATTTGTGTGAAATGTGTGTGGCTGGTTTTAGAATTCAGAGCATCAGCAAAGACAAGTCAGGATTTAGGCAGGGTGTTCAGAAAACAGATCTTGGCTGTAACTAAAGGTAGTAAGATTATACTGACAGTTTTAGTTCATCACTATTCCTACTAAAAGCCATTTATTTGCGGGGAGGAGTGTCTTACATATTCTTAGACCAGACTCATGATTGTTTTAGACAGAAATCTGCATGAACAGATATGTCTAAAAAATGTTTATGCATTCATGTACAACTTTCTTTTCTGTATTCTTTTCCCCAATTTTTTCTGTGCTCATTGCTTTCCTCAGTGTGAGTTTGCAGTACTTTACATTATGCGTGCTTCTAGACTTTTACTGTATTGGGGCCAAGTCAGTGGGACTTTTTTTGCATGCTTGGGGCTAAATGTTTGCTGAATTTCGTCGTTGCTTGCTAAGAATCTTAGACTGAAGTGCTTGATTAAATGTGTGAAAAACAAATTGCTAAACTTTATCACTGACCAATACTACTTACCAGGAAAAGAAAGAAAACAAGAGCAAACAAGTGATACCCTAACTCCGATGTACAGTTACTTGCATTTCAGTGGACATAACTTTCCACATACCATTTTAAAGCTTTGACTATACCAAATGGTAAAAGGGTCTTAGTGTGGATGTAGTGTATCTGTGTGAAAGACTGCAAGTTGGAATAGCATATTCCTGTTTGTGAAGAAGAATGAGACACAGTGGCATGAGAATACTTTTTATTTTTAAAGTGTTCCCACACCAGGGCTTACATTTTTGTGTTATTTTACCAAAATTTATAGTAAAAATTTACACCTTTAGATCATGATGTGATAGCTTATAAAAAAATTTATTTCTGTGAATGGAGGATGAGTTTATTCTCTGCAAGAAAGTATCGCAAGGCCTCGTCACCATTAGTGCACCAGCCTGTGCTGGCCTCTTGCACCGAATTCCAATTAATACAGAAAGAATTTTTCCCAAATGCTTGCAAAAACTGTGGTTGTAACATGTAGGACTGAAACTGCATTTACACACCCTTGTATAAGGAAGAGGTGTGGAGGAAAGGGGAATCTGTTTGCATTATCCAGTTCTAGAAGATGCCCTGACACAATGGTAAAAATCAAGAATGATGCCAATTACAGATTTTCTTTTTCCAGTGAAAATCTAAGTGGAGATGATGTAGACTGCATTGAAAGCTGTTATGTCCTACCCAGTTAAATGTTCTGTTCACCATGAAGTGTGCCAATAAGGCCACTGTAATGAAGTAAAAAAAATAAATCCTCATAGCTCATGAAGAAGTCCCATTTTCTCCAGGAGCTTGATCTTGAGACTGCTGACCAAGGAGATAGCTTAATCTCCAGCTGAAGAGCTGGAAAGATGCAGCCCATCTCTTTCATCCCCATGAGAGCCCCTAACTTGTCATTGCTATTAGGCAATTTATTTTTTTGCATATTTGGTCAGGGTCTGTGACACCTCAGTGCAGCTGTCTGCTCTCAGTCAAGCTAAGAGTGAAGCTGAATAAATAATTCCTGGCAAGTAAGTGTTATCCTGATAAATCCTTCTCAGTCCCTATGTATGTGGGACACATTTGCAAAGTTTCAGGATGCCTCAAGACACATTTTCAGCAAATAAACCAAGATAACTTCTCAGCTCTAGAAAAATCAAAAGGTCTGCATCCATCCTTGTGGATGACTTTGAGCCACTTTTATACAACTAGAGATTGGATCTGAATGGAAATGTTTAAGGAAGTCATTTGAACGTTATTACAAAGTTTTCACTTAAAAGTTGTGTTAATATTTTATAGTTGAGGTACAGCTTATCACCTATCTTTATTTTTCCAGGCTTTTAAGACCAAGGATGGCTACATTGTGGTGGGAGCTGGAAATGATCAGCAGTTTGTCACTGTGTGCAAGGTAATGTGTATTAGGTGACAGTACAGAAATGTGTAGACTAGGAAAGTAATTACTGATTGCTTCTTAATTCCCCTTTTTTGTGAAAGTAAGTCGTGAGTATAAATTCTAACCCTGGAATTCTGGCTGGTAGTTTAGGGGACTGATATGGGTTCTGTGCTTTGCCTCTGTATTCAGAACACCCCAATTCCCAAACTTGTGGGTGCTGAACCCCTTATGAAGTCTGTGCAGCTGCACAGTTAATTAGCTAAAAAATGAGCAAGCTAACAACCTTCCAGTTCTGGAACGGTGAATGTCATGGAATTCACACTGGTGCTTTTTCAGGAAGAAATGTGACACCGTTTCTCTATAAAATACATGGTAGGCACGGTTATTAACAAAGCAAAGGTAGGGATGGATGGTTCTTGTGCCACTTTAACCAGTAGCTGAGTGTGTAATCCTTTCAAACACTGCTATGTGCTGGTCTGTGCTCACAGAGAAACTTGAGGACTTTTTAGAAAAGAAATATTACAGGACTGTGGGCCAACTTTGGAGTGGTGCAGAGATACGACGTTAAAGAACAAATCTTCAAACTGGACTGCTGTGTTCAAAATCTGGTATCTTCATTATTTTGAACTGAAGGAACAAGACTCTGGCAATTCTGTTTTCACAGAGGGTAGCTTGGAAAGTTGTAAAATAGTTTTGGATTTTTCACGTACTCTTTTCCTGTTGTTTTAATATCTGGAATTGCTTTTCCCTGGGCAGTGAATACATTTTAAAAGAGAAGGAGTGGCTGTAGGGAAACAATTGTTCTTAAATAAAGTGTAGCAACATTCTAAGCAAAAGACCCCCGTAACATGTTAGCTGGGACAAGATAAGTTTTGCATACTATTAGACAGCATTTTTTTAAATGAGAGTTCTACCTTTTTCCTGCCATTATGGTTTTACTCTGGGAACTTGGATATTTAGCCTAAATTAATTACATTCTAAAGGAGCTGGCAGCCTCAGGAAATTAAGCATTATTTTCCTCCATTTGTTCATGTCAGACATTTCACATTTCCATAGATGTTCACAACTAAAAGCTGGAACATGTAGTAACAAGACAACGTAATTGTGATTCTATCTTAGTGCAGTTCGGGCTACATATCCCCACCTCGTTATCTGGAGGGGTCTGGTTTCAGTTGCTTGAATTGGCTCTCTCAATAGGTAGCAAGTTTATCTTTTCAAAGTTTTCTTAGTGGGTTTTCTTCATATGGTGTCCAACCACAATAGTGCGGTCATTATTTTAACACGAATGAAGACTAATGACTGAATAAGTCTCTACCTGTCACAACTCAGTTGTATCAGACTCATTGTCTCATAAAGGAAATCTTTGCAGAAAGTCCCAGGACATCACAGAATCACAGAGTGGCAGGGGTTGGAAGGGACCTCCAGAGATGCCCTCATCCAGCCCCCCTGCGTGAGCAGGCATACCTAGAGCAGGGGGCACAGGACCGCGTCCAGGTGGGGTGTGAATGGCTCCAGGGAAGGAGACTCCACAGCCTCTCTGGGCAGCCTGGGCCGCTGCTCTTTCACCCGCACAGGAAAGAAGTTTTTCCTCATATTTAATTGGAACCTCCTGTGTTCCAGCTTGTGCCCGTTGCCCCTTGTCCTGTCGTCGGGCACCACTGAGAAGAGTCCAGTCCCATCCTCCTGACACCCGCCCTTCAGATACTGATAAGCACTGAGGAGATCCCCCTCAGCCTTCTCTTCTCCAGGCTGAACAAACCCAGGTCTCTCAGCCTTTCCTCACCAGGGAGATGCTCCAGTCCCCTGAGCATCCTTGTGGCTCTCCGCTGGACTTGCTCAAGCAGCACAGACATAGCTGTGAATGTCTTGGTGCTTTATCACCTGAAGAATTACGTACCAAATGCTGGTCTTCCTGCCATCCTTGAGCAAGGCAGAACTGAGATCTGGTTCAGTAGGTTCTGACACCGTGCTGTGAGCTAGAAGGCACTAAAAATTCAGACCATGCATTCACCTCACTGCAGGGTGCAGCTGAGAGACTGTGTGACTTGTGGCTATACACTCCCTCTGTAATCAGTAAGGAGTGAATGGTACCACAGCAGATGAGGCAACGTTTCTACGATTTGTGTACCTCAGAATCTGTAGGGTTAAGTGAGATGAATGTTGGCTTTAGTCTGCATGCTGATGTTTTTTTGATTCATCCTTATAAAGGTGTTCTGGTATTTCTAGAATTGAAAGTAGGAGGTACAGAACATGGAAAATGATGATTGCTCGCATTTCAAAGGGATTTAAAAAGAATAGGTCAAGTTTTGGTTAATGGTTAGATTTTTCTATAAACCAGTTATCATACTTGTTTTTAAAAAGAATGGTCTTTTAACCCTTATTAAGTTATAGTAGGTATGGATTTGGGCTGTTAAATTGCCCAGAAATGCAATGATGGGCAAGTGATGTGGAGATCAGTGGAATGCAGTGAAACCCGTTAGAGGTATGCTCTGTGCTAAGTCGAAGGTGGTTTGGAACTTAAAACACCATGAAGTGGGAGAGCAAATAAAGGAAGAGGACTTTATTACAGGAAGGCCCACAACACCCTAGTGAACCTTTAGTAAATACAGAAACCACTAATTCAAACTTTGGAATTGCTATTAGAGAAACTTTCTGAGATGAGCTGGTACTAAAAATGCAGGCTGTATGAAAGCTGTTGCCCTGAAGACACATACTCCAGGGATGTAACAGCTGGCTCAAGCTGTAATCAATTGCAAACTTTCTGCTTCAACCATATCTTTTCAGGCAAGCAGAAAGAAAAAACTGGAATAATTCACTGTGATATTTTCAAAAGCAATGACAACTAACTGTAGCTTGTTTGGGGACTTGGATAATTGCAGAAAAACTTTGTAACACTGTTGGCTCAAGTGCATTTCATTGTGGTCAAGCATTACAAAAGCACATCCTGATGTGTGCTGCTTCAGTCTAAGTAGGAATACTGAGCAGAGTCTTCAGAAGACTGCACTTTTGTGTGCAGCAAATGAGAGTACAAACAGGTTTGCTAGTCTTGGGGGACAAACTGCAGAGAGCATAAACTCTGAATGTGCATCTTAGATCTTGAAGGGGGCCTAGACATAAAGAACAGCAGTTTCTTTCCAAGTGGTCACAGTGAAATAAAGAAAATAACATTGGCAGCATGATGCGGAAAGATGAATGGCACATTAATGAATAACTTCTCAAACGTGTATTTGTTAGTCACAAAAAAATTGGGAAGAACATATATAGACACGCAGCTTTACAACAGATGGACATTAAGTTAAGCTGAAGTTAATTAAAACAGTAGAGTGAGCAACTCCATATGATCATTTTTCATATAGCTCATCGAATGGAATCATAGTTTTCTGATTAATTTCTTGGGTTTTTAAGCTCTCATAAATAACTGTTCACTATCATTTACTTTGAACAGCCTTGCATGATTTTTTTCTCTAAAGCCATGATTTGTAACTACAAAATAGCAGTATTAAAAAGAGGAGATAATTTTAAGGGGTACCAATATTAGTGTTAAACTTCCAGATAGGAAAAGAACATTTTCTAAAACTAGATTATGATATGTTATGACTTTCATAAACTAGATTGTGTAAACATAGAAGGAAAAGAAAATAAGCTATGAATTAAGTGTTGATGGAAGATACTAGATTGGTGTTTCATGTTACCTTGCAGATAAAAATGTGCCGAAAAGTTATGTAATATGGTTATTGTTCTAACATAACTTACTGATACCTTGGTTTTCATGCTTAGTTTTGTCGCTCTAGGTGACAAATATGTCAAAGGTGACTATCTGTTTTGAATACCTCTAAATATCTGTTAAAAGAATACCTACTGTGGTTTTAAGTCATCAACAGCTATTCACTTGGAAGGGAAGCCATATCCTTATTCGCTCCAGCAAAGTGAAGAGTTGTTAAATGATAGCGGCCTTGGTCTGAACCAAGGAATTAGTAGAAGTTTAGGTTTGAGGCAAATATCAGAGAGATTGGCACCACTCTTTGTATCACTTACATGTGGTAGTACATAGGCATATGGATTCAAGGAGTGACTGAACATGTTAATAAAGCAAAAATCCATTGAGGATTGCTAAATGCATATAAAACAGCTCCAACTCAGAAATGCCCTAATCTGAAAATGGCTGGAGTTCGGGTAAATATTAAGGAGGTATCATATGCTCTAGCCCTGTTCTTAAGCTCGTCCTAAGCATCAGCACTCAGCCACAGGCAGAGATGGGATGATGGGCTACAGGGACTTCAGCTTTGAGCCGTTACTGTTTTTTTGTAAGCCACCTCAGAAATGGCTGTGTAAAAAAAATGTAGCATGTTTTGAATGATTATAAGACTCATAATAAGTAAGATTGATCTCGAGTGTGTGTTAGTGAGTAAAAATACATGAAGAATGCATGACAGTTTCTTTGTAAGCTTCTATTCTGCCTTCCTCTGTTGTTGGGATATTTTTTTATTAAATTTAGAAAGCACAGCTTATTCAGTTTATTTATGATCTATATAAATACATTGTGGCATGAATAGATAAATTATTTAGTAAGTATTGATTGTCCACACAGCTACTATGTCTCATAAATGCTTCTACAAAACTCTAAAACTCATTCTCCACATTTAATTCCCTTTATAGTATAATTCACATTGTCTTTGCATGATGGTTAAATTTCTAATGTGCCAGGTGGGAGTTACATCTAGAAGATATATTCCTCCTTTCTTGGAGGTTATACCACCAATTTTCCTTATTAATTCTTTTGGAAGAAATCATAAAGAAAAACTATGACATTTCAATAGAAAAACACCTTTTCATTTTTTTTTGCCTTTTTGACAGAAGTTACTGAAGTGGAAAGAAATATTCTTAGACATAGCTTTTCTCAGTATAGCATGTGAAGTACAGTCATATTTCTTATTCTGTGTCATATAACTTAGTGCGGGATAATCCCACAGATCTCTCCAGCCTCATGGTAATAATTTACAAACCTCTACAATAAGAATTTCTCCTAGCTAATGGTGAAAGCTAAAATTTGTGTCTTCAGTTTAATTTCTGTCTTTTTCTGTACTTGTTCTGTAATATTAACCTGGAGGCATTATCTTTTCTTAATTTCCTAATCTCTAGTAAAAGATTAATGAGAAGTAGGAATTTTTGGAAAGCTATTTTAAATTGATAATTAATTTCCTTAGCCTTAGCTATATAAATATCTCCTGCTAAGCACATATCTTACTCACCTTTATTTTTACTTAGATCCTGAATTTGCCTGAAGTTAGTAAGGATTCCAGATACAAAACTAATACACTCAGAGTTCAGAACAGAAAAGAACTCATTGACACATTGTCAACACGGTAAGTTAATTAAAAGGGAAGAAATTACATTTAATCTGTTAATGCAAATAGTCATGCATAAGAAGTTCCCATCATGTGAAAATTTTACTTTACTCTTTTGAGATACTTTTTTTTTTTTAAGTATTGAGAACACTTACTGATGTTAAATATGCTGCCTTTTGCACACAGACTATGTTATGGACTACCAAGAAACCTGACCACAGATTTAAGTTTTCAGAAACCATTTAAACTTGTTTTTAATCATTAACTTGAATTTTAATGAAACAACCAGTACTTTCTGCTTTCTGGATGAATGTAACTCCTGGAAATAAAATGCTTGGAGCACCATTTGCTTTTGCTGTGACTGGGATTTTAAAGTTTTCACTGAGCGTTGTATCCAAGGGAGTTCCACTTGACGCTACTCCCTCACTGCTGGTTCTATATTGTGATACTCTCTGCCCCAGATTCTCCCTGGGTCAGTCCTTTTGAAATCAAAAGGATATGTGCCTAGTATTCTATGTAGGAATCATCCTATTAAATACTTCAAAGTTATTTAAGAGGAAGCTCAGGAACCCTCTATTTGGGAGATTAAAATAGCTTAGTTATCTTCCTTATTCTGTTTGAGAAGGTTTTATTTCTGTGGAGTGCTCTCCTGTTTAATGGAGAGGATGATAAATTTATATAACATAAGAAAAAGACTAATCTGTGTGAATCTACCCAAAGGTGGCTTCAGCAACACTTCATACTTCGGGGGATGAGCAGAAGAGGCAGTATATCTACTGTTGTCAGTGATTCAGGAAAATTCGTTTTGACACTTGGCCTTGTATGAGTCTTTGTCAACAAATGTGTAACAATTATAATTCAGGCAATTTTGTGGGGTTTTTTTGTTTGTTTGTTTGGGGTCTTTTTAGGAGCATTAAGTCAGCTGCCTCCCCTTTTCATTCCATCTGAGAAAAGTGTTTCAGTGGCACACCCCTCCCCTTCCTCTCAACTCCACACATTTTTAGGATATTGAGAATCAGAATCACTTTGCATTAAAGACTGTAGAGAGAGTGATTTTGCCTCTTCCTGTTGCACTTGCACTTTTGTCTCTGTCTTACCTGTCCATTTTCAGGTGTTCTGCCCCTGATGAAATACGGAAGTACCAGGTGACTTTCCATTTTCAAATAATTATGGTAGAGCTGTTCATGATGAACTTTTGGAACTCATCTTTACTTGCCTTCCTACAACAAATGTATTGTGAAAGCACAGACGAATCCGCTCTTCCTCTAAGTTTTAAGACCTTGAAAGGGAATAGTTATCTTTTGACCTACTTTTGAGCTCTTACATTCTTGACACCTATTTTAGTTTCAAAGTTGATTCATGTTGACTTATTACTTGGAGTTCATTTCATTTAGTATGGCATTTATCTGATGTACTCTTGTATCCTATGAGAGTGCTGTTTTGCTATCCACAGATCAATTACTTAATAGCTTGTTGCTTGTGTTTAATTTTGAATGCAGTTTATTTTTTTCTAATGGGCAATATCTGAATAAGAAGATAAAGTTCAAGGAACACTTGTTCTTTGAATGAATTGCCAGAATTCTAATTTGTTTTTATATCTCCAGCTATTAGTTCATCAGATTACCTCATTGCTCTTTCAATTACTGCTTTATGTCTTTTTGTCAGAGTTTATGTTCTGTTTTATTAGCATCATTTAGGTTGAATTTCTGTGTAATTTATATGCAAGTATGTGACTGTATACACGCTGTTGGAGTAGACATTTCCAATAGTAGTCTGTTATGTCATATTATTGTGAATTCATCTGGCATTCAGTTTTAAAACACTGACTATTACAAACACCTTTGCCATTCTAATGGAGGTCGAATATGTTTCCATACACATTCCATGGTAACTTTGCTTTCATTCACTAATGCACAGTTGTTTGTAAAATTATATGTGGTTCATTTCTGAAGTTACTTAGAGAATTAAATGAATAGTTTCTCAGTGCTGAAAAATGTCAACCCTTGAGAAATGAAGGGAAATGACAAAACAGTAATGGCAGAATTTCACCGAAAAATACCTTAATTAAATCACTGATTGCTTGATAGTACTACAGCTTCCATCACATGGAAAATATAAACCTAAGGTGCATTAGCTGGAAAGAAACACCTGCAGACCCTTCCATTCACTCACTATATGTATACTGCTATCCACCTCACAATGAATTTGTGGAGACATGAGCTGATGCAGCTTAGAAGAGTTGTGATTTTCTTTGACATGGGTTCTACTACAGTCACTTTTGTTGAGCTGAGCACCTCCTTTGTGTGGTGGAAGATGGAACATGGAAGTCCTTTAAGGATTTAGTCATGCCATTCATCCATGTCTCATTTTGATGCTGTGCCAGGCAGGTTGCATACAACTTGAGGCAAAACTGTTTTTTTCCAGTGATGTTGAAATGGAAAAAGTCAGCAAAACAGTTTGGTGAGCAGTAAAAAGCAGCTAAAAATTTGCATCTCTGTATAGGAAGCTGGTGATTCCTAAATATTCCTTGTACATGCTTGGAAACATAAATGGGAATTAAGGTCCCATAGTGGAGTCCTTTGAGTGTTGCTGCTGATAAGGCCAGTGAAAAGATTCATAGGTATGCTCTATGTCTCAGCATCTCAACAGTAATTATGGTGACTAGAAGCGCATCAGCCTGCGTTTCCTTTCCTTTCCCCCAAACTCTTTTGCTGCCATTTTCAGTTTATAAATCCTTCCTGTTCCACTAAGTCATTGGTATTTTAAGCACCATTTGTATGGTGGATACTTGGTACTCTGCAGTGCTGCTGCACAGTACTTTTTTCCAAACTGTTGAAGCTGTTATAATCTTATTGAGCTTGAGGTCCCACCAGAGCCTAGAGCAGGCTTCCATTGACCTATCCAACCTTTCCCCTTCATCCTATCTCTTTTGAATTATTTCCAGAGGTATGACTTACCTTTTTTTCCTATTTTTCTTAATTTTCAAAATGGATTAACTATAATTCATGTCTAACTTCTGAACACTTAGTAAGTGCAAGAAGAAGGATTCTTAGCCCCCTCCTCTTAAGGAAAAGGATTTCCCAGGTTTTATTTAGGAATAGAAGGAGATGTTCAGACCTACTCAGAGGGTCAGGAACTCCCTGAAGTCTTGAGCATTTAATTTGCTGCATGTGTGGAGCTGAAATTTTAAAAAGATATCTGAACTCTGAATACCAAGGAGACAGTTGATGCATTTCATTTGCTAGGGTAAATGTTAAGCAAATCAGACTGTGGCCACAGTTTTATTCTAGATGTGTGCACAAAGGAAACATTGGTACAATCGGTCAATGTTAAAGAATGCTGTTTTTTTAAAAAAGGCTGTATCTTGGGAATTTTTGACTCACACGACCTCTAATTTAGATCAATAATTCTACTCACCACCTGCAGTAACCATGCCAGATTTCAAGGCAGTTAGATAAGCATGGGGATTATATAGCACTTAGAAGAAATTGACCTTTAAACAGAAGACTTTTCAGAAAGGTGTGAAATGACCTATTCATCACAGTCGGATGTCTTGAGCTGAGTGAGAATACAAGATGGAGATGAATATGGCTTGAG
>VZTV01078559.1:9728-20874 GCA_013400875.1 Anhinga rufa
TTAGTATTTGTTAATAGAAATATTTTGCACAGCATCAAGTAGCACACCAAAAAATGAGTCACTTATCACAGAATTTTATAAATCATTTCAACTTTAATGTATTTTAACCCATCAGAGAACTGCCCCCCTACACACTTCCAGTTCTCCATCATTTTCACTCCCAGTGGCAGAAGGCCCACTCTGAGAACAGAGTTCTTCCAAACTCACTAAACAGACAGATGTTAATAAATACCTATAAATACCTTTCAACCAAATCATATCACTGCCAAAGAGGACGCTACATGACATTTCACCCTCCCAAGATAATCATTTGTATGCCCATAAAATATTTTAAGTAGGAGCTTATAAAAGAGGTGACAAATTAAATCCCGAAGCACTTTCAAAGTAAAGACCACAAACACCCCTACACCAGGTTCAAATAATCAAGACAATTCCCAGGAGAGACATAGGCAGCAGAAAGAGCTGGAGAACAAACTCAACTGAGAACGTGAAAGCTTGCAGTACCACCGACGGTACTTGAGCACCTTCTTCACTAAATGAACAGAAAGAAAATAAAAGGAACAAGACACAGTCAACAAACTCCTAGATATGGGTTAAGTGTTTCACCCCCAGTTCTTCTTGCTTCACCCCTCCTGCTTTTCTCCCCCCAGTAACTTCTCAAGCACAGCTGATGAGCAGGACATGACACCTTGTTCATTATGGGCGAGTTGGGTTTCCAGCTCAGCTTTTTCCATTCAAGATCTCCTTTTTGGTAATCACACTGACATAATAAAACTAATTTTGTTTGGGCAAGGAGGATTTTATTCACAGCATAAGCTTAATTCAGAAGAAACAGCAAAAGTACTATCAATTTTAAACAGTACAGAAAACAGTCACACAAAAGTTGAGGAAACTGCAATAGTGCTTCCCCTCCCCTCCCAGTCTCTTAAATAGTATTATCTAAAACCTATAGTTTCTCCCCATTTAATTTACAAGCTTTATCTTACTTTACTATTGTAACTGATTAAAAAGCCTGCATGAGAGAACAAGAAAACAATGCGAAGATAATCGTATACTATTGTATATGATGAAACTAACTGAAGCCCAGGCTGCTTAGATTTCTACTTAAATACTTTTTTTTTCCTTAAGGAGCAATGAAGAGCCTTTTCCTTAGACAGACTGGAATCTCTTTGTTTTATTTTAAGATGACACCCTAAATACAAATTATCATTCTTTAACATATGTCCATCACTTCAGTGTGGATCTAGCAGCCTTCTTAATGCCCTTGCTACAAAACCAGCAACAGGAGACAAGTCCCTGCATCAGCTGTCCCCTAGGCTGCTCTCACTCCCTAAATTGCTAGGAGAGAGCAGTAGTGACAGCCCTCTCTGTTGATATCATTCTTGGTAAAAAGGTTGAAGAGAATAACATAAGTAGTGACGACAGTTGTCTCCTGGCCATGCTGCTGAATCTCCCAGGAGAATTTAGGGAGTATATACAGCCCCAATACTCCTTTGTATTTATATTTCTGGCAATAGACGTGCACAATATATTCATATATTTAATGAACGAGGAGCATGGAAAATGGTGAGAAATACTGTGGTGACCTTAAAAAGTTGTGAACTTCAGCAGTTTGTTTTTCTCTTCTCATCCCCACTTCTGTCTGTTCCATAATCCCAGCTGTAACAAGGTAAGAATTCTTACTGTCAAATTCACCCAGGCAATACTTACCAGGGATGCTACAGTCAATAATTTAAGTATGGGAGGAAGAAAGTCTTTATAAAAAATAAGATATAATACTGTACATTTCACAAAAAGCAGAGTAATGAGGGGGAGAAAACCCTGATCCCACTGAAAATCATCCAGAGGATATTAATCCATTTAAAGCAAGCAGAAAACCAAGAGGTCTGCAGTATATTATAGCTTGAACCTGCTCAAACTACTTCAATAGATCTCCTCCCTTAGGGCACCCAGTTAGCGACATGCACCGAGGCACTGGCACTTCAGCACTGTGCTCCAGAACCCCTTGACTGTTCTGAACCTTGATTCTCTCCATTAACAGATTCTGCTTCAATTGTTTGTTCAAGTTTTTTATTCCTTACAACAGGAAAAGAAGTGGAATCTTAAACAAAACAGCAAAATAAAGACAGAAATTATGTATTTTTATCCCGGTAATGAGAGTTCCAATAATATCTTATTAGGAAAAACAAACTGAATGTATGCATACAAAACCAGTGTATTCACATAGAAGACAACCCTTCATTTTTTCTACAGAGAAAGTAAATACATCTATCTAAAACTCTGGAGCTCACATTCCATATAATATAGTCTTAACCATGAGGCTGAGCAATTTCAGAGTTGCAGATCTGTTTTCAGAATAGATAAATGTAGAGAAGTACAATCTGTTTACATCTCATGACAGATCAACCTGTTGTTTCTTGGTCCTTATGTACTCCCATATATAAATGTTAGATTTACAGAAAAATTATTCTAAAACCAAGTAGTTACCCCTTTAGCTCTCCATTTCTTTCCCTTAGCATGTGCTGACTCCTACCCTCACCTCAAGCACATATTGCCAGCCAGAAGAAATGTGCCAAGCACCACTTTAATGGTCTGTCCAATAAAAAACACATAGTCTGTGCATGCACTTCTTTCCTGGAGAAGAATATTTCCCAGAGCCAAGGAACACAGAAGAATGGGGTGCTCCTAGGGCATTTTTCCCTAAAAATGTCTGCACCAGTAGAATGACACAGAGCCATCGTGCATATCTGCGTTTTCTCAAAAATGTAACCTAGTTTAAGTTGATGAAAAAGCAAAGCATTCAGGAAACTCAATTTTATTGGACTAAAATATTTGATAACTAATAGTTTGAGATTTTTTTTCTGGAGCATCTCCTTATTAGCAATAATCCTCTTGTTCACTAAATAGGTTTCTAAGTTAAATGGAAATTCCTCAAAAATGCTCAACGTGCCAGTTCTGCAGCACTGCTTTTTCTCTACAACTACATTTCACAGAGAAAATGCTTTGTTTTACCATTTAATTCTATTATAGCGGCAACGGGGAAATAGTAATTATATATTCATGTTGCAGCTATGAAATTTAAGCTCTTCCATTCTTTCACAGACAAATACTATCTTTTCCAGGTGGAGAAAACACCTTTTAACTGTTTTACACACTGGTATTACTAGAACAAATGGTTCTGTAATGGCTCTACAACAAAAAAAGCAACAGTTCCACAGTAACTGCGCAGCTTTCCTTAGGTGCTGAAAAGTTTGAGTCAGCTCAAAAAAAAACCCCAGTAAATACTGGAGGATTCCTGAAACTAGGTGTTGGCTCGGAAAGGTGTGACTGTTTTGCTCACTATGCAATCTCTTCCCTCTGCTTTTTGTATCACCATGCCATCTGTCAAGCAGACTAAAAAAACCTGATAAACCACAGAATACTCTTTGTCATACCTGTGTGGTATACGCCAGAAGGCTGTGCTGCCATCCAACAAGACCTGGACAGGCTGGAGAGCCAAGGGGAACCTCATGCAATTCAACAAAAGCAAGTGCAAGGTCCTCCACCTGGGGAGGAACAACCCCAGGCACCAGTACAGGTTGGGGGCTGACCTGCTGGAAAGCGGCTCTGCTGAGAAGGCCCTGGGAGTGCTGGTGGACAGCAAGCTGACCCTGAGCCAGCACTGTGCTCTTGTGGCCAAGAAGGCCAATGGTATCCTGGGCTGCATTCAAAGGAGTGTGGCCAGCAGGTAGAGGGAGGTCATCCTGCCCCTCTACTCTGCCCTGGTGAGGCCACATCTGGAGTACTGTGTCCAGTTCTGGGCCCCCCAGTCCAAGAAGGACAGGGAGCTGCTGGAGCAAGTCCAGCGGAGAGCCACAAGGATGATCAAGGGACTAGAGCATCTCCCTTATGAGGAAAGGCTGAGAGACCTGGGTTTGTTCAGCCTGGAGAAGAGAAGACTGAGGGGGGATCTTATCAATACTTATAAATATCTGAAGGGCAGGTGTCAGGAGGTTGGGACTGGACTGTTTTCAGTGGCACCCAATGATAGGACAAGGGGCAATGGGCACAAGTTGGAACACAGAAAGTTCCATTTCAATATGAGGAAAAACTTCTTTCCTGTGAGGGTGCCAGAGCAGTGGCACAGGCTGCCCAGAGAGGCTGTGGAGTCTCCTTCCCTGGAGACATTCAAACCCCACCTGGACGCGGTCCTGTGCCCCCTGCTCTAGGTGTCCCTGCTCACGCAGGGGGGTTGGACAAGATGATCTCTCGAGGTCCCTTCCAACCCCTACCCTTCTGTGATTCTGTGACTGGCAGCTCAGACTAGGAATTTCTGATTAAGGCACAAGTCCCACAACAGTATGTGTTACATATATAAAAATGCAATATGTAAGGAAATACCTACCTGATCATCATTACCCAGGTACTAGAAACAACGGATGAACAGAAGTAATTCCTGATAAAAGAACAAGAATTTTGCCAAATGTTTAGTGAGGGAAAGCAGAAAACAAGAAGTGAATTAGATTCTGAATATGAATTTCCAAGATTTTCCTCTATAGTACTATTTAAAGGTCTGTTTCTGCATGTCCTTCTCATGCCTGCAACCCCACTAATTGTTTTTAATGTCTCAGTTAATAACACCATTTCCTCAAACTTGGTTTAACAAAGTAGGAAAAAAAGAAACATAAAAAAAAAAAAAACACCAAGAGAAACAAAGACAGGAAGAGGGAAAGTCACTGTATGCAAACTACAGGTAACCGAAGGGAACTAATAAATATAACTATATATATATTGTTCCTTGATATTAGAAACAAAAGATTCTTGTGCGGTATAGCTGGAGAGCTATGCTAATGCCACTGCTCAGTAGTGGTTAGTCCTGTCAGGATGTATCTCATCACTACAACAGAAAAGTAGCTGTCAAGATCAAGAAAAGAGTTACAGAAAAACAGATTAATTTCCAATTTGGCAAATTGAGGATTGTGCAGTCTTGAAGTATTCTTTTAACGGTGTTTCTGCAATAGCCTCTATAAGTCACTGTTTTCAAAGTCATATCTGACATCAAGGAGGAAGCTGAAAAATAAATTGAAGCCCTAATATGACAACACCTTCTGTATGAGGTCAACCGTGAATATTGTCATGTGCACGGCTTTGAAGTGTCAGAAAGTTACAGAATGAGATACGACCATGTTTAGCACTGAATGTATTTTTTAATTTTTTTTTTCAGCTGATGGTTGTACATATCCTAAACCACATTTGAAGGGGCAACAAAAGTGAAGGAATCTGACCTAGGAAGGATGTTCAACCTCTACCACATTCCTTTGCAAATCTTTTAAGGTTCCTTTTCCAAAACACCACTGAACACACCCAGCAACCGGTAGAGCATTCTAGAGTGGCACTTTTGTTATTTAGGACTACTTTATCCTAACTTAATAGACACTGACAACACAACTACATTTGCTTCATTTAGAAGGCATCTTCCTGTGCGCAGTGATGTCATTTTTGATCCTCACTAATAAATTATAGCGAAGATATTTTAGTGGCAGATACATTCAAATGTCACCTGTTGTCTAAATCAACCTGTTAATGTACCAGCAACACTCAAGAGTTCAGTAGCTATTTTGCCATTTAGCACATGTTCGTAATGTGAACTGGTTCATAAGAATTAGTCACTAAGCACATCTTCATCTGACATTAGCTGTCTGTCATAAACATCTCATCAACTCAATCGCTGAGACTATTTCATTATACCCAGAAATATTTTAAAACAAGCATTTGATTGTTCAACAGGAACAGACTTCATATGTGAAAGATGACATTGTTCAGAATACTTCATTTTCTTTCTCCAAATGGTTTCAGAGTATTCCCACAAATTCCCATTCCACTATTTCAGGCTATTTATTAAATTCTTATTTTTGACGTTTGGGGTTTTTTTGTGTGTGTGGTTTTTTTTATTTAATAAAAGCAATTCAAATAAATGCATACAAATAAAATAATGATCACCTGAGTTGAACCACATATTACAAGTGGATGTTAAAGACCACTAAGAATGATTTAGTGCACAGGAATTGGCACTAAAACAGAAAAACATATATGGTATGGAGACCTCCAGTATAGAGGCAGATAAGAGTAATCTACAGTCTTTAACACATTTTCTATACAATGAAGTTGCATAAAGGATGCTAAAATTAGAAATGAGTAGAGTGTTTGCCAGTTGATTATTCACAGTTGAACACAAATCTCTGAGTTTACAGCTTTGGGAAACAACATGTTTATACAATTATTTTTTTTTTTAATAAAAGCTAGTACAATGTACCTTTTATATTTCAACCTTTCATTTCACTGCAAGTGTTTTCAAGTAGAAAGCATAAAGTGAACACAATGGAATAACTGTATTTAGGTGCTCTTAAGTATATATAAAAATCAAATTCCATTAGTTATGAACCTCTGCGATCCAGTAATAGACATAATCCTTTGTCATTGACTACATTTATAATTTTTTTTAAATGGATGATTAAGTATGTAAGACCAAAACCAGCTGAACAAAGGAGTGTATCTGCTGAACTGCATCCTATCTTTGGTTCTACAGTACACGTACACAGGCACTTGTTTCTTCCAAGTGTTACCTCTTTTGCTTAAAATACAATTTAATGTCACTTTTTGTCATGCCATGTAAAGACCGTAATAACAATAGCTTTGAGGATAGTTTAAAATTTCTGTATTTATTTGTCAGCCAATGCCAATTTTGAAATCTGGAAATTCTTTTGGTTATTTATGTTTTCAAGGGACAGCAATCTTGGTAATACTTCCAAGCTTTCTAAAACGTGGTCTCTGGGTGTTTAAGGGGACATAAGGCTACCAACAAGTAAAGTAAAGCCAGCAGTTAAATAGTAGGCATATAAGCATATGCTTATAGATCAATACAAAGGATGCAGCATGTGGGAGACAACCATCTTCCAGCCACAGGCATAATATGGTGACTACTAACATTTGTTTCAGCACTGAAGGGAAGAGGAGAACCACGTGTCAAACACCAACAAAGAGCATGCCAAAACACAGCCTATATTCACCTGGAAAACTTCTTATGGAATATAGTTCCTGCCTCAAGTTTCCATTTTATAAAAAATGTTCCTGGCAGATGTAGTCAGACCCACACTTCCCTTTCATTGTCCTCTGCGCCCCACCCACACACTTTCCAAAGGTGGCTGCTGGATACTATACCCCCAGAGCAGATATAAAATCCATGGAATCAGAAGTGTAAAAAAGTGCATAAAGCTCTAGAAGTTCATTAGTATTTCTGGAGTTCTGCTCCTACATCTCAGGCAGTCATCACATATTTGCTATTAACATAAATTTATTCAAATATGAAGAAGCTGTTATAGCAGTTCTCTATCCACAGTTTTTGAAACATGTTGTGATGATTAAAAATCCCACACGCATTGAGAAAAAGTTACAGTGAATAAATTTGTTATAATACCCTCATACCCTACACTCACTTGCAGCATTCAAAGCACATTATGTTAAATTGCATGCCCTTGATTCTGGACTGGATATTTTCTATACACTATTACATACTGCCACCAACCGCACAAGACAAAAGTTTGCTAATTTAAAAAGCTCACTTTCTTGGCATTGGGGCTTCAGTTGCCTACTCAGGTTGTCCAATAAGAGACTGGATCTTGAATATTATTGAATGTGATTGACCACTGAATACTTTGTATGCAGACATTCACTCGTACTTGATGTGTTGTCCAATTAGTCCAAGTATAATTTTTTTGCAGTCTGAAATAAAGTTTCCTTCTGACCTTACTACATCAAAGTATCACAAAGTTACTGAACTAAATACCTCTACATATATGATATGCATATTGACATCTTCAAAGGACTTTTATTTTCTTAACCAGAGAAAAATAAGCTTACAACAGGATGCAAATTCTGTGGAAAAGATCCAATGATAATTTTATTTTTTCCAGAAGGAACGCTGAACTACTGTTGAACATCAACAAAACTAGCAGCAAGGTGGAAACTGCCTCAGTGGCCTCTTCCAGTAAAAAATGTCCTTTTGATTTCATGCCTTTATGATCGTTCCAGGCTCTCAGATCATCAGTATTAATCAATCACTTATCAGTTGTCAGACTGGGACAGCATGTAATTTTAAGGTTTGCAAGTTTGGCAAATACAATTCATATTTAGGTAATAGACTGATCCTTGAACCAGGACATGGCAGTTCCAATAGTCAGGTAGAGTGTCCTCTCCTGTCTTCAGTACTAGTCAGAAACATTTCTTCTCTCATATACTCTTCCCAAGTCTATGGTAGAATCCTGTTTAACAGCTCTCAATTGATTTTTTTTCTATTATTTTTTCAAATTTTTTTTTAACACATGAGGATTTTTTTTATTATTATTATTTACAGCTGCAGCAAGCAGTTCTACCCAATTACCTTTATTAGGGGAGAATAATTTTCTTTTATTTTCAACCTGTTTCTTGGTTACTGCCTTTGATGACCATGTTTGCCTGCTAATGAAAGAGAGACAAGAGCTCCCAGTTCATATCCTCCATGCTCCCTGGGATTTATCTTACACTAATTCAGCTGTCCCTTCTCTAGGCTGTAGATCCCCAGCACCCCTCACAGGGAAGCTGTCCCATGCCGTGAGATCTTTTTCCATTTTCTGTACTTTCTTCACCACTGCCATACTTGATCAGGGGGATGAATCTCTCAGAAACCTGAAATGTGGCCTCTTGAAAACCATTTGACATCTTTTTCTTGATCAGCTACAAGGAAGTAGGCCTATCTTCTAAAAACCATGATCTTTGACAGTAAACATTCTACTTCCCGGGATCTTCCTTGGTTCATGGAATCATTGTATAAATCATGTTGGAAAGGACTTAGGTGGTCATCTACTCCAACCTCCAGAAAGCAGAGTCAACACTGAATTCAGACCAGGTTGCTCAGGGCTTTGCCAGGCAGGACTTGAAAACCTCGGGGACAGAGATTCCACAGCCTTGCTAGGCAACCTCTTCCAATACTTAATTATCCTCCCAGTAAATGGGTATTTCTCCTTAAGTCAGAGCCTCTTATCTTGATTTACGTACATTGTTTCTCATCTTCCGACCAAGCACCTCAGTGAAGAGCCTAGCTCTGTTTTCTCAGTTGCATCCTTGTCTGTATTGGAAGGCTGCCATTAGGTTCTCCCCCGCCTGGAAGCACCTTCTCCAGGCTGAACAAGCTCCATTTCCTCAGATTCTCCTCATAGCAGGTATGCTTCAGCCTTCAAATGCTTTGGTGGCCCTCCACTGAATACATTCCAGTCAATCAATGCCTTTTATGTACTGGGCTGGGGGGAGGAAGGAAGGTGGTGTCCAAACCTCAGCATGATGAGTGCCAAGAAAAAAGGGAAATGAAACACTTCCATTGGTGTACTGCCTAATATAGTCCAAGATGCTGTTAGCTTTCATTGCTGCCAGGGCACACTGCAAGATCGTTTTTTAGCCTACTTAATTTGAAACAAGTTTGCTCATCTTTTGCCCACCTCTGATGAGAAGTTTGACACCACTCATTGGAGAGAGGCTGCACTTTTACTTACATGTTTGCAACACTGTCCTTGACTAGACTTTCTAGGTGTTACCACAAAATCAATTGCTATTGAAAAAAAATGAATTAACATTTCTCCTTATCTTTATGGCTTAACAACATTCAAATACAGCAGGGAAACATGCAAGTGACTTTCTCAGTTCAGTTTCCATAACCACGCATGAAGCAGTGGAGAGCTCAACTTGATGATTAGGGACAAAGGGAGAAATCACAGGCATAAAACCCCCTGCCTTGCCCTGGAGCAGCCCTCCTTGGTTTTCCTACAGTGATGGAGGAGTAATTCTACTCTTCATGAGACTGAGGAAAATGAGATTGTAGAAATTTTATTCTGGCTCTGACAGGTATTTGATTGGGGAGGTTATAGGCTCTAAACTGTTTGGAATAGAGATTGTACTTGAGCATTGCCTATGTTTAGGGAATACATTTGCCAGACAGACAGTAAACAGTGCGGAAGAAGAAAATATCAGCTAAATAGAATAATAATTTAAACAGCAGAGATGCTTGTCTCATATTTTGTCAAAAATGCAATTGCTCGCTGTAGTCTGACATGTTAGAGGCTAGGTTCTTTTGCTTGAACTGTTCTTGACAGATTTTAATGTTAATTGGTCTGGGGAAGATGCCAGGCAACCTAAAACATTTGCTGGAAAACAAATGTGAAGGAAATATGGCTCAGGGTGGGGAGTCTCACAATTCACTTACAACAGCAGAGAACAAGCACCATTCTCTACAGGGAATGACAGAGCAAGCTGAAGAAAAAAAAAATAATTTTAAGAAGTGGCAAGCTACAAGCAACTCAGCCACAGGATTTACTTCCTGTACATTAAGCAGCAATAAAACATTAATTTCACTATAGGAAAAATGCTGACTATAAATTCCAGCAAGGTCTCAGCAGAAATACAAAGCAGTTGCAGTCAGCAGGATTTTTTCTGTACACAAATTACCATTTATGGCTAGCTGAAAAAAATACTCAAGAAGGCAAAAGCAACGGAAACCGAGTTATGAATGAGTCCATCAGAGAAAGCACCAAAGGTTGTCTCATCCCACATACTGAAAGCACTCATCCCAACTGCTCATTCCCCACACCACAGCTGCAAATACTAAGCTAGAACAACTGAACCAGAGACCATCAGCTTTCCTGTTGGCATCTAGTAATGTCATTGTACCTTGACGCATTCAACAGATGTACAGAAACTATAGTATTTCTGACCAAGTCAGGGCCACCATTTCTGAAGGAAGGGACCTTTGAACAACACCCGCATGCAGCACAGCTTGTGAGGTCAGCAGTATTTCAGACTCCTCAGGGCACGCTCAACGAACAGCTCTGCAATTCCTGCAAAACCCCTTCTCATGTGAGACCAGCATGTCTTAGACTTAGCGAGAGGACTTAGTATCGCAATATGAAATGGAGTGTGGGACTTGTATCACCGAGTACTCTGGATGTCCAATTCTCATTCATTTTCATTAGAACTGTGTGCACTTTATTTATCAGACTCACAAACTGATGAAAAGTTGAAAAAACATCTCTGAGTAAAGCTGCATCAGCTGTGGAGGTCTAGACGGAGACTTGCCTCCCAGAGC
>VZTV01078583.1:1301-16004 GCA_013400875.1 Anhinga rufa
TTCCATTACTAAGCCTAGCCTGCTACAATAAGCAGTTCTAATTAAAAAAAAAAAGAAAAAGAAAAAGAAATTATTAGAATGGATAATTTAAATTTTGAGAGTATTTTTATTATTTTGATTCATTTCAGTGAAAACAAAAGTTAGGGTAAAATTTCTAAACCACCAGAGCCCTATTATCAGCAGAGTAGACTTTAATGTCTGACTGTGTCTGACTTTATCTGACTTGGGCATCTTAATACCTTCAGCTGGGAGCCAGGTTTTTAAGCTAAGTATTCCAATCAAACCTGTTGATTCCCAGACTGTTTCTGCACTGTGTACCAGCTGTTCCCAGTCTCCCTCGTGCACTTCTGCACTGGAGCGCTAACTTCATCTGCATTTCATCACTGACAGGGACCTGACCTCGTGATCCTTAACGTGCCCTGTGCTTGTATTGCACCTCTCTGATCTCTCCCAGGGCCATTCTGTGCACTTATCATCCCCCTGACCATGAGGCCATGTCCTCCCTCCCTTCCTTCTTCACCCTGCCATTTGGCTTTGCTTGTGCTTCCCAAATCAGAAAGTGGAGGTTGGGTGCTTGCTGGGTTCCTGTGGTGAGCCAAGTAACTGGAGCTTGATGTTGCTGCAGACATTAATGGAAGATCGATAACTTTACTTGGCTATATTTACCCTCGTGACCCATATGAATGCTTCAGAGGCAGAAACTGGGCATGGTATTGCTGGTTTTCATAGTAGCCTGGGAATTGTGACCCTAAATCTCACTTCAAGACCAGAAAGTCTTTTCTGTATCTCCTTCTCCCTTGGCCTGCTCCCCCTCCTGCCTCATTGCAGTGCAATATGATAAAGAATTAATGCTTAGACGGTTAAAAAAATTAATTTTACATAACTGTAGAGCATTATTTCCTGTGTGCCACTTCTATGAAAGGACCTGGCAGGCCAACAAATGGCAAGCTGCTTTATCTGCTGCACAAACCCAGTTTCTGCAGATTTCCTACCTGAAAAAATCCTGGTGGTGCCAGAGTGCTTTCCCATGGCAAGCAGCACAGATCCTGATGAGCAAAACTCCGTTGTGCCACATGGCAAATGCTAGTCTGTGGGAAGGGTTGAGTGCACAAGACTCCCAGAGGTAAGTCCCATGCTTTGTGTCACTTAGGATTTGGAGAACCTCCTTTGAGAAAAACACAACTAGACAGAGAGTTAAGTCGAGTGAAAAATATGAATATTCGTATTTTTCATATGAATTTAAAAGACGACTTGTACTTGGTTCCTGTCTACAGTACAAATTAATTCAGGGAGGACCAGATGCTCTAGTGGTATAAACTTGCCAATAAGGTGGCTAATTTATGTTGGCTAGTTTATCTGGCCTGCAGCGTTAAATGTGTACATTGCAAATAACAAAGTAAAGGCTGATTAATCACTCCATTTAAAATGTCATCAAGTTAAAAGCTACAGAAATGCAAGTATAAGCATGCAATTAGGACCACAACCCCAGGCTACCAGCTTTTCCCACCTTCTTATCTATCCTTCAGTGGTACCCAGAGTTTAATCAATGACTGCAAGCTCAGGCTAGACTAAGAGACATCTTTTAATAATTTCATCAGTAAAAATATGATGGCTCTTTATAACCTACAGTCTTTAAACCCAGACTTCGTAAGAAGTTTTCAATAGAAGCTGAGATGCATGTCGAAATTATTAGCCATTTTCAAGATATTCAAACTGCATTTCTGTAAAGATACCCTCGGGCTCTAAAATTCTCCATTAATTTTATTTTTAAAATATTGGCACTTTCAAAAATACTGTGAAAGTCATCTTGAGGACTCGTACAGTTTTTTCCAAAGTACCTCTGTAATTGGGCTTGTGGGCTTTGCATCAGCAAAGGCCTTAAGCGAAACCTTAACTTCTGTATCAGGACTTTATATTTCAAGTGAAGTGTGTATTTAAGTGCTTTACTGAACTGGGGCCATCGTTCCTACCCATGTGACTGAAGCTGTGCTTCCATTTAAGTAACCAAACTGCTTGGCTCATATCCTTGCTGACCCTACAGCAATTTTTCATCAATAGGGATGCACAAAAAAGTCTAAAAGGCACACTGGAGATGGTGCTGAGCTAGTTTTCTGCATGATAACTTGGTCAATATGCAAAAAACCTCTGGGCAAAGCCTCGTTGTCGATCTTGACCCCTCACTCCTTTAACTGGAAGTGCATTTCCTCTGAATATGCTGCTTCGCATAGGAAAGGTAGAGCAGCCCCCAAGGCCCTGCCGCTAAATGGCTCCTGGCAGCCCTCTTGCTCCACAAGCTGCCCTGTCCTGAGAGCCTGCAAGGTCAGTCCTAAAACCGATGCTCAGCTGCCGCTGTTGGAGATGGTGTTAGAGATGAGGGTCTTCAGAATTGCCCTAAAAATGTGAGGGGGGACAAAAAACACTTTTAAAATTATTTAAATTTAATACATTAAAAACAAACAAACAAAGTAAAAAAAAAAAAGTGGGACACTAAATGTATTGCCCCAGACAATCAGACCCAATCTTTCCAGTTTAATCAGTGATCCTTTAAAAGCTATTGCAGAATTTCCTATTTACTGTCCATGTGACCTATCCTGCATATGAGAATAAGAAATACATTTGTACTAGACTGATAAAGCTTGAAATTTTATGCACTGGGCTCACTGAAACCCCCAAATTGGAAGAAGTTAATTATTTTTAACGTAGCAAGACTCTTAAGTCCACCCCGGGTTTGTTTTCTCTGTGTTTTGTTAGATCCTGGGGAAAAAAAAAAAACAAAACAACACGGTTGATAAGCTGAAGAGCAAAAATTTGTTGGCTTCCAACCTCACCATGGGAAATATATGAAGTTCCTTTGCAGGAGAGTCTTCATGAGCAACTGAGATCTATGGAGTTGCATAGGCCCTGAGATCCAGTTGAAGGGTTGAAGTCTGGTCTTGGCAGACCTATGAAGTGAATTTTTCATATATTGGATCCTGCTACTTTTTTTTTTTGTTGTTGTTTTATTATTTTAAAAGAGTGTTTTGTTTATATGGGTTGTAGACCAGAATGCTATTGTGGATGCACTTTTGTCAAAACAATGACAACAAAGTTGATCAGAAAAGAAACCCCGAAACAAAACAGGTCGGGAAAGCGAGCTGTGACCTGTGTATGCTTTTCTGTGGGAAATATGTAAACTTCCATGATGCCATCCTGTCTGCTGCCGTTAAATCAGTAAAAGAGCTTGTCCAACTGGACAAGAATACCAGATCACAAAAGATACTGTTCTTTTGTCTTCTCAAGATTGAGTTTTAAAACAGTTTTAAAAGGAGTAGGTGTGTAGGGAAGCCTTATTAACGGATCACATTAATATTTGATAAAACGGAGGCAAGATTTTGGACTAGAGGCTTTAGTCTCCTGTCTCAGCCAAAAATGCCAGTGGCAGCATGGGAAGACCTGTTTCTATTTTCTTCTTTATAATTTTATTTTCTTTATACACACTGACATTTTTCTCCACTGTCATGCTGACAGCTGAAGTGTCAGCTCTCCCCGTAGCACAGCTTGTGCATTCACAGAGAGTTTCGGCAGCATTTTTGTTGTTGTTTTTGAGAAATTGGTCTTAGAAAAAGAAATAGGTCTAAGGAAAAGTCTACAGACTTTTTCAAAGTCCTTCTCTGTTTCTTTTGATAGCTTCTTCTATCTTCTCATAACAGTTTTGTCCGAATGGCTTGTTCTCATTCTTTGAAAGTTTTTGATTATTTCCTTTCTGTGTTTTCCTGTTTTACAGATGGTTTAGAAGAATGTGCTGGGAAGAGTTGAAGAAAAAGAAAACCCTTTATTATTTGAAAAGAGGTAGTTATCTCATCATCTTCTGATCTAGCAAAGTGGAACATGAGTTTTTGATCTTTTTACATATTTTGAACTTCTGAGCCTTCAAAGGTCTTGCATGGTACAGCTTTTTGGGGCATTATTGTACTTTTTTGTTATCATTCCTATATTCTTTTCCATTGTAATTAACATTTGACATGAGCCTGTCCTCAAACAATGTATCTGAGGAGAGGGAGCCTTCTACTTAATGAAACCTCCTTGTTTAGGTCAGGAGACCTTTATGGGACTCTGCCTTTTGTCACCATCCTTGCCCAATGGTGTATTTTCTCCACATTAAACTGTTTTAATGTTACCTTGAGACAGGGTTTGCCTCTGTAGTAATCTGTTTTTCTGTTTCCTTAAGACATGGATTGGAGATCACCAATTGAAACCAGGTTTTAGTCATGTTCTGCAATAATCAAGGTTCTTGCTTTTTGGTATTGTGAATTAGATCAGAAATCAGAATCTCAAAAATGAAGGGGGGGGAAAGAGAATTATTATTATTATTATTGTTGTTATGATTATTATTGTGTCACCTGGGAAATCTCAGTGTGTTTTCAGGACTTTATGTATCACGGTTGTCTCTTATTCCTGAATATGGATAGCTAGGACATGTATGAGTTGGAAATTACTCCCTTTCATACTGCAAATCAGCATACTAATAATGACAGCTTCAAGAATTGTTCTATGGAAACTGAAACCACCAGTGTATCAAATCACCTGTTCCCACTGAGTTCAACAGGAGCCAAGGTAATGTGCTACTACTGAAAAAAACAAGCCATGGCACATTTCCATCTATAACCACCTCTGATTTGCATTATTTACAGTTGGACTTAATGCTCTTAAAGATCTTTTCTAACCTAAATAGTTCTGTGATTTTTAGTAGCTGAGCAACAGGGGAAGAGTGCTGGACAATGTAGGGGCAATACAGCCCTCTGAAAGGTTAACATAAGACCGTGAGCAATTAGATACGTATCTCAGTTTGTCCTGTATTCCAATCTGTCCAATTCTGAGCTTGGGAGTGTTCATTAGTGCAGTATGGATAAAAAGAAATTGCCAGTTCTGGGAAGCAAGCGCTTCCAGGAGGTATGGCAGACGCCCTCTGTGCTCCGACATGAAAAGGTTGCTCAACAGCGTGTGAAATCAGACTTTTGGACAAGCTTCCAAGCTGCCTGAGCGTATTGATTCTGGCACCTGCTTTCATAGGTTTATATGTCCAGATGAAGTTACCTCTTAACATCTTAATTATATGCCAGACTTTGGCTTTGTCTGTGGTGTGAGTAGCACTGGGTGTCATTAGGAAAGGCAATGGAGAATGGAAGTATGCCAAAAAAATTGCAAGAAAATTAAAAAACCAAACAAAACAAAACCAAGTGCTTGTTCTAAAAACATGTATCACAAATTTCTTAATCTGCGGTAACAATAACATTTGCATAGCATTTTCTCCTGAATGGAACCCAAATTGCTCAAATGTGAAGCAAATGAGAGCATCCTTCAGCACAGCTCATCTCATATGCAAGACTGGCATATGAAGTGGCATTTGAAAGTTGTACTGAGTAGTCTGGCCTTTACATGCAGGATGAGATTTTACAAGGCAAGTTTGGCTGCTTTAACAGCACCCATCTGGCATCCTGCACCTTGCAGGACAAAGCGCATATAATAATATTCACTATACTGTTATGAAGGCTGTTGTAATACCTTTCCAGCAAGAATTTGACACGGCTGGTAAGTGACACTGCCTAGATGATATCCTGGACAATCAGTGAGAACAGGACCTTCTTG
Source organism: Anhinga rufa (assembly GCA_013400875.1). NCBI lineage: Eukaryota > Metazoa > Chordata > Aves > Suliformes > Anhingidae > Anhinga > Anhinga rufa. The sequence continues at coordinate 6,927 of VZTV01078583.1, forward strand.
GGTTCAGTGATGTATTATCCAGGTAGAAGGGGGTGGGTTGTGGTTATTGAGGCTTCCCAGAGCTCTCTGCTGAAAATTTTGTGGTCAGTATCTCTCTCTCCTTGGCCAATATTCACTGTTCAGGTGGAAACTTTTCTTCCTGTGGTAAGTGTCCATTCAAAATGCAGGAGACTGGTGGTGGCAGAAGGAGACTAAGAAAGGTGCTGGTGCCACTTGAGCACCTCGAGAGCTAAGTCTAACTCTCCTTCCCCAGGTTAACCTGCCTGACAAAGCTCAGGGACTCGCTGGTTACTTCCTACGACTTCCCACAAGTCACAGCGAAGGAGCTGCTCTGTGGTTTCTCTGTGGGTTTCCAATGACATTTGGTTCCTCTGGTTCCTTTGCCCAAGCCCTTTTTAAAGTAAATCACGTTTCAGTTGCAGTTGTTTTGGAGATTAAACGCACATGTTGTATTGATCCTTTTTCACTCCCTTGGTGTCATTTGTTTACTGTCCCCTTAGATACTGCCAGGGATGTGGAGAGAGAAAAAAAAAAAGGCAAGCTGAAGTACCCATTTGTTTTTGTATTTCCTCTCTGTTCCTCCAGCTTTATGATGTTCAAATCCCCCTGTTTTCACCTTCACATAGAAATGCACCTTCAAGGACAATTTTACACTCTGGTTGGTCTCCAGGTAACCTAAATTTTTCATTCCCTTATTATTAAACCTAAGCTTGTAACTGAAACTGAACTCTCATCCCTTTTCAAATTAACCCCTTGGTGCAAAATGTCAAGGATTTTCCAACTCTATCAAATGGAAGTCACTGACGCTGGGAACCTATTGACACCAAGGGGTTAACCCATTAGCCACTATTTAATGTCCTCAGCTTTAATCTACAGAATCACTGCTAGCGCTGTGACTTACTAACCCCACCACAAAAATGTCCAAGAACTGGTGTTATTAAGTCTTTTATTCAGGGATAGACTTGGGAGAAAACCAAACAACTTCACACCTGTAAAGGAAAATGAATAAAGGGCCTGGGAGTGAAAACCAGCAGTAATTACAGAGAGGTGCATCCGATGTTAACAGGCCTTGGGGCCAAACCAACTGTTAATTATAAAGAATTCCTCCACGTTTCTAATCTCAGTCAAGCTGCGGTGGGACGGTGCATGTGGTACCCATGGCACCATGGAGTGAACTGGAGTGAACTGGGCAGGCTGCCTGTGGGAGGGCTGTTGGGTTTGGCCGAGCAGTCCCACAAATCTCCCAGATCCGGGCACATTTCCCCGCAACAGCCAGTCCAGCTGCGTGATTGCGTGTACGTGGGACTGCCAAGGTGAGCGCAGGCACTGCTCTCAGTAAGGGCACGTGGGCGCTCCAGAGGGCCGTGCCAGGACACGAGAACAGAGGAGGGCTCCAAGGCATCCCTGCCCCTGCTCCCAGCACTGGAGCTGTCGACAGATGGTTTGAGAAATCAAAGCCAGGATTTCTGCAGACACGCGGGCTACCCTGGAGAGCCCCTCCTCGCCAGCTATTAGCTCAGGTAACACAAATAGGCCAGGGAACAAAAAACAAGCTTTCCATCTGACTCCATCACCAAATCCTCCTTCCCTGCAGTGTGTGGGGTGGGAGCAAGAGCTGCGGCCAGATGGCGAGGAGGACCCCAAGGGTGCCAGGTAGCCCTGGGACTAGCACTGCCTGCCCCTCCTCCCAGCTCTGTACAGCTATTTGGTTTGTTCCCTGCACCACTGGGAACACAGCATCATTTCCTGGCCGCACAAATAACACAGTAGTTTAAAAAGCAAAATGTGAATGTGATGTAACAGGGCGGTGGGCAGGGGAGGGTAGGGAACAGGGGAGTGAGTTTGGGTTTGCAGAAGATGGTAAATCTTTGGGCATTCAGGTTTTTGGAGGAGTGGGCTCCAGAAAGATTTACATGCATTGTTTCTTCCTTGGTGAAACACTGGTTCCAAGTAATTCTAAGGTTCATAAGGCTGGAGACTGGCAGTCTTGCCTTATGTTATTCAAAATATGCTGGTTTCCTCTTTACTGTCGCCTGGTTTTTCTTATACAGAAATGCCTTGATAAGATATTACAGTGATTTACCCGACAGATCTGATAGTCCATCTCTACTGTGGAGGCTTTGGAAGGTGTTTGCTCAAGGAGAGCGCGTTCCCAGTATCGCCAATTCTGTGAAAGTGCTAAATTAGGATATTAGTTATTAAATTTGACTACACAAATTACCATTTATATCATTATAAATCTGTCTCTTCTGAGCAACCATTTTTATGGTGATGATCCTAGTATTTACCTAAAAATTGCAGTACATAAGGTAAATTATGTATTCCAACCTGCAATTTTTGCCAAGGATTTACACATGCAGAATAAATTTTCTCCTTCTTAAGCAACAGTAATCATAAGTAACGTGCAGAAACATTCATAACCATGGTCTCACATGAAAGCTACATTTTTTCCCTCCATAACCTGCTGTAATTACAGTGTACATCAATTCCACCATAGGTAGATACACCAGGGTTTTTTTCCCCCCCTTTCCCTCATACAATTTTAATGACTATTCCTGCTTAGAATACAACATTTTAAATTAAAAAATTAAAAATTTAGAAGTAGATTGTTTCCCTGACAACAGCAACGGCAACATTTAATTCCCCCCTGTGTCATTTGTAAATAAATACATACAGTTTGATACTAGTGAGATAATGTGCCTGAGGCTAATTGTGCCATTACAAATATTTTGAGCCTGAGCTTGATAATGCAGGTCGTGGTACTTAAATATGTATGAACTGAACTAATTTAACCTTCTTGCTGCTTACCAGCATATTGACAAAACCCTACATAATGGGGCTACATGGACATCACGAAGCAGCCGAGTTATGCTGGGTTGGGAGTTGAGGGGTTTGGGTTTTTTGGGCTCCTGGTGGCAGCCCAAGGGAAGAGGCTTGTGTGGGATCACGGATGGTGCAGAGCAGGTCCTGCTAGTTTCCTTCAGCCCCATGGATGTCTTCTCCTGGGGGCTTGGGGTAGGTTGTACTTGTGCAAGTGCCTCAGACCTTTCAGCACTTACAGGCGTTTTCTCCGAACATACCATAAGAGAGCTTTGCGTTAGTAAGCCCTGCCTAAAGATGGTAGGCTTGGATCTTTGATTTATTGACTAGTCTCCAGGACTGGTCCCAGGAGAGGATGAGCAGTGTGTCTGGATTGGTTTTGCTCAGAACAATGAGTGTGAGTGCCCTGTGGTTGTGTGGCTGTGGCTCTGCAGAGCAGCCACGTGGTCACGTTGCGCTCAGCTCCTGATGGTGAGGCTGGCCTGGACACCTCCAGAGGCAGGGTCCCCGCAGGGTGTCTGACGAAGGCCAGCCGTACTTTTGGCACTGCAAGTTAATGAGTCATTAAGGCAGAAAAGGATGAGGAGAGAAAATGCCAAGCTGTTTGGTCTAATCCCCATGTCTTGCCCTGTGGCTATATGAGAAATCATTTAAGTTTACAAGCTCCCTGTTTGCAAGATATTCTGCCTGCCGTGAAGTCAGCTTTTGGTTTTGTCCTACCAAGCATCGAGATCTAGTGGAAAAAGTCCTTTTAAACCCCTCTGTGAGCATTGTTCTTAGGCTCAGGACTGCTGGTTTAGCCTGTAAAGAGCTTTGGCCAGGCTCAGTGGTGCTGTGCCTCTCAAAGCAGATTGCAGCTGAAGGCAAGGAAAGTGGATTCCTCATCTCTGCTCCTCTGATCTCTGGGTTGAGCCTTGCTGGGGAGGGGAGTATCTCCTGCAGGGCTTTGGCTCGGCACACTCCCTTGGGCTGGTGGCAAATGAACTCTTGCAACATCGCTGCAGTGTCAAGTTTGGCTACAGATAGTGAAATGTGTTTAAGGTTCAGGTTTTCTTAGATTTCTTATCTCTACTTGTCATGTTCATTCATAGCTAATTAAGCGGGTGCTGAACTAAGTAAAAATTTACCAATGGTGCAGCTAGTGCTAACCCCTACTCCAGTGTTAGGAAACCTTGGAGACGAAAATTGTGGTTGCTTCCCTCTTGCCACGGCGCTAACTCATCCTCTTTAAGGCTTATGTGTGTCAGCTGAAGGCTGCAACCGCACAGCATACACGAATTTGCTTGGACGCTTTCATAGCTGGACAAGTTTATTGTCCTCATTGCATTGGCAAAATCTTCAGCAGGACTGTCAAGGCTGACTGAGATTGTCAACCCATGCCTGCTGCTGGGTCTCAGTCAAAGTCAGCAGCGCTACGGTGTTTTATATAGTCTGAGGTACTCGCCGTGAGGAAATATAATCCTGAAAGCGGCGTATTTTAGGGATGCAATTTCAGCAGAGCAGAGCGTTGCTCCTGCAGGGCTCTTAGCTGGGAAATGGGCTGCCACAAGTCACCTAATAAAGCTTGGGGCAACATGCCATGATGTACCATGATGGAGGGGAGGAAAAGCAGACATAAAGGAAGAAGTAATGAGAGAGAAAAGGCTTTAAAACCAGACCATCACGGTTCGAGTCACACTAAAAGGATTATTTGGTTGTGAATAACAGGGTCAGCAATTCTATATCTAACTAGAAGAACCATGTGCTGTCCCATTGCAGCAAGCTTGTTAGATTTAATGTGTTGAAATAATGTTACACATAGTCAGCCTTGGTCCATGCCAGTAATTAATGAGTGCAATTAATCTGAGTGGAGATGACACCTCTTGTCAGCAACAGGTAAACCTTTCTAGCAAAGGTAAAGCTGAGCAAGCACTTGAAAGGGAAATCATTAGCAACATTCCTCTGTGATTGCAAGGTTTATCTTCACACCTTGTTACTTCCCTAGATGGAAGAGCTAAACCCCGAGAATAACAAAACAAGAAAAAGCCCTTTGTGAGCTTCTGAAGCCATTCTTGCTGGCTGAAAGGAAAGCTTTCCTTTGTATAAGTTAATATTCTTAAATGAGATGCTTTGATGGTCCCTGAGGGATTTAGCTCATCTCACAACAAATGTGGAAATTAAAGGAAGTACACAATTTGTAAGACAATCATATTGTTTGAACAAAGATTGGTTGCAAGTGCTTTTGCTCAGATTTAGCACATTTAGGCATGTTTATACCCATTACTACTTTGCTGGAGTCTCTGTCAGAAATATGGCCCCCATTTGGGTACACACATGACGCCGTGTTAGACGGCTTCCCATGGCCTGGCCAACCAGCACTGCTTGCGGCTGTCTGGGGACCTCTGCAGAAATGTCAATTAGCAATAAAAGTTCTGCAAACAAGCATTATGCCATCTCCTTATACCTCCCCTGCTGCTGCTCACAGTCACACAGTAATGTCCAGAGCTAAAAAATGGATGTTGTGGGCTTCTGTGGCTCTTTGTGTGGTGTTTTTCTGGACACGCTCTCACATGGAAGTTGGGATGTCAAATTGAAAACAGAGGATTTAGCCACTGGTATCCTTTCTTAAGGGATGCTTTTCAGATGGAGCGCCTGTAGCTTGCATCTAATTCCTCTTGGGCTAAACATCTTTGCTTTTGTTTCCTGTCTGTGCTTTTCTCTCGGGTAGCATTTCTGCAGGTGACTTGGGAATCTCTTAGCTCCTGGGTGTCATCCACACAGCTCAGAGGGGCTCAGAAGGCTTTATTTATCATTTCTGTCCTCTGTTATTTTTTTTAACTGCAATCCCCTTGATTTTAAAAAGGAAAAGCCTATATGTCTTCTCACCAGTGTAATTAATTCAGGGTGCCGCACAGATTGCCCCATCAGAGGCTGTGTAACTCAGAGAGGTTTTACCAAGTGGAAATCCCTTCCCTGATTGCCCCGAGGGGAATGAGCTATGGATTTGCCCTAGCTCTGTGGGGTGGAAGGAGAAGTCCAGAAGCCTTCCCAGCACTGCCATCATGCAGGCACAGAGCTGGGTGCACAATGCACTGCCTGGAAAAAGGACGCAACAGCAATTATCACTTTGGTGGCAGCCTTGCAAGGGAGATGAGAATTAACAGCAGGATCGGAGAGCGTGCCTCTTGGCTGTTCTGCAGCACCACCTGGAAAAGCATGTCTTGGTGTTGAGGGACAGGAGAAGGGCTTGGACTAAACCTGTCTTCCATTAAACAAGTGCTTAGGTACCAGATGTGATACTTCCCATGTAGCACCCACAAGGCTGAGATGGGTTTTTAGGTGCCTTTTTCCTACTTGAACATGATGCATCTCCTAACCTAGGGCTACGTATCTGATGCATGTCATCATCCATCTAGCACTGAGTTTGTCAGGGGCAGTGCAGCATTTTGGCTGCAAGCTGACATGGGCTTTTTTGAGCACTGTCAGCAGTCAGGTGCTGTGCAGATCTGGTATATAGTGCTCCTTTGCATGGAGATGCCTCCTCCTGTTTGCAAGTCTTACAAAGTCAGAGTGCTTCAGAAATGAAGGGTGCTGTGGGCACGCCCATGCATTTTACTTGGCTTAACTCATTTTTTCTTTTAATCGTTCATTATCCAGTTGGGAGCAACTTCAAAGTGCTGTTTCTCAGCAAGACACGTTCACCCCTATCACTCAGATATGCCCAAAGCCCCTTTCCTGCAGGACTTGGCTTTTTTTTTTTTATATGTATAGTATTTCAAAGTTGCTTTATGATTAGGCCAGGATCACTAGCAGTCAAATCTGTCACGATCCAAAAGTGTTTGAGGGCATATTTTTCCTAAGCTTGGGTGCAGGTATAAAGGGCTCAGCTGCAGAAGACCTCCAGGTGTTCCAGTGCTCCACATAGAATAATAATAATGGATATTTTCATTAATAAAAGTGCAGACCATTGCTTATGCACTCCTAATCCTGGAGTAATTAAATGGCTGGAGAGAAGGATGATTCATACCAACACTGGCTATGCTTAAAGAGTTCCATTTCTGTATGTTTGACTATGTCTCTGGGAATGAATTTACTTTGTTACATCTTGTAAATAATTTATTATGCTCTTGTTAAAAAGCTGCTTTCTGGGGAGGAAAAAAAAAAAATCACTGTATTTGGTTATCATGGTATACCACAGAAACCTAAGGCTGACTAGTGAGCGTTCAGAAGAAATAGTGTGAGATCTTGCAGAAGAGCATTTCTGGAAAGAGGAGTCCAAGGCGAGAGGGCTCTGCCTGCGAGTGGAGATGCAGCCTTGTAGCCGTTTTGGTGTTGTGAGCTCCTGCTGCATGTCTCATGGTGTTGGGGGTTACAAAACACCCCAGCATCGGGAATTTTTCAGTTCTGTGTGACTATCAACTTTCATCAAAAAAGCATTTTATTTTTTTTCTTTACTTCTCATGACTAAAGAAAAATGGTCACAAATGTGACCCTGCAGGCTCAAAAACCCAACAAAAAGAACTCAAGTTGACTTAACATTTATCTCATGATTAATATTGGGGCTGACTTGCCAATTTATACTACTTGAAAGGCCAACTTAAATAACCTGTAGCATTTATATACTACCCTTCAGATACGGATTGAAAAGCCCTTTCAGATGTGAAACTCTGTCCCTTGTGTTATAATAGATTGTTACTGTGAATTTCAGCTAATTCGATCTCATTTTTCTATGGTGATTTTTCTTAATTCTGTCTTAAGTTTCTATGAGTGATGGGCTGTACACACGCATTGCTCTTGCTGGGCTCTATTAAGCCTGCAACATCAGTGATTTCACCACAAAATTATCTGGCTGGGGACTTCACCTGCCTGAAAGTTAATCTGGAGAAGGGCATGTGTACAGAAAAGAACTGACAGCCGAGAGGTGATATTAAGAAAACCTAGCAAGGAAATCCCTCGGGAAGCTGTGTTCCTGCAGCAAAGCAGAGCAGCTCCGTGTATTCCTCAGATGAATTAGCTCACAGGTCTTCAAGATTATACCCTCCTTGGGAGCAAAACAGAGCGCCCACCTTTCTTATGCTAACTTTAACCTATCTTTGCTTGAGTAATGTCAAGCTGCTTCAAGGTAAATGTTTTTAGGAATAAAATGTTATTTTCAAGAGAAATTTGGGGAAATTCTGGCAGTAGTTGGCAGATGTTGATGTAGAGAGCACAGGGTTGTCCTCATCTTGGCTATGAGCTTTCTCTGTGTGTGGAGGCGGGGGGTTGGCTCCATAGTCAAAGGACACTCAACGGACCAGTGACTGCAAAAGCAGTTGGTGTTGATGAAATCCTCTGCCTTTCTTCAGCTATGTGTTGGTAAGGAGTGGCAGCACGTTCTCTGTACCTCAGAGTGTTTTGCCTCGAAGTGCCCAGAATTTACCTCTCGTATTTATTGGGCTGGACTAAATCAAATGAGTCAGTGTGTGTTTCCCCCCCCCTCTTTTGTTTCTGTGTGGACTCTAAAGAGAGCTTCCATGTTTGCATTTGTGTATGAATAAACACCTATTAGGGGAGGCTAGGGTGCTCACTGTGAGTTAGCTGGCCCAGGAGGGCTTGGAAGTGAGCAAACCCAACCTCGCAGCTAATCCCCCAGCCAGACTCTCTTAGCACCTCATCACGTAGCTCTCCTTTCCCCACTTGCTCAGAAATAACAAGAATAATTTTTATAGAAATCATAGAATCGTTTAGGTTGGAAAAGACCTTTAAGATCATCCAGTGCAACTGTTAACCTAGCACTGCCAAGTCCACCACTGAACCATGTCCCTATGCCTCCAGGGATGGTGACTCAACCACTTCCATGGGCAGCCTGTTCCAGTGCTTGACAAACCTTTTAGTAAAGAAATTTTCCCCATAACCAATCTAAACCTCCCCTGGCGCAACTTGAGGCCGTTTCCTCTTGTTATCACTTGTTTCTTGGGAGAAAAGACTGACACCCACCTTGCTACAGCCTCCTTTCAGGAAGTTGTAGAGAGTGACAAGGTCTCCCCTCAGCCTCCTCTTCTGCAGGCTAAACAACCCCAGTTCCCTCAGCTGCTTTTCATCAGACTTGTGCTCCAGACCCCTCACCAACTTTGTTACCCTTTGTCTTTCTTGCAGTGAGGGGCCCAAAACTGAACACAATATTCGAGGTGCGGCAAGTACCAGGGCCAAGTACAGGGGCACGATCACTTCCCTACTCCTGCTGGCCACACTATTCCTGATACAAGCCAGGATGCTGTTGGCCTTCTTGGCCACCTGGGC
>VZTV01078590.1:218-20088 GCA_013400875.1 Anhinga rufa
GGATTAGTGGTCCATCTCATCCAGCATCCTGTCTCCAAGCAAAGCTTAAGCATGTTGAAAAGCAACATAGAGAAGAGAGAGACTCTTGAGTTACTCACGCTACAAATAACACAGGCAGAGCAACTGTGTGAGTACTCCTATTCTTTCATCAAAAAGAAGCGCAGGGAGCAGAACTGCTCAACCTTAAATTGCCTGGGAAGCCCTTAGCTCTCGCTTCTCTTGTGGTCAGAAAGCACTGCTACCAAGCATCAAATGCAAATTTTTGTTTACTCAAAGACAGTTCAAGTGGTTGCTATTCTTGCCCAGGCTTGTGAATATTCTTCATAAGAGGGAATAATAAATCTTGTATTTTCACTATGGATGGGATTTCCAGATCTCTGCTTCATGATTATGAAGGATTGCCCTACTGCCCCAGCAGTGCTGGTGCTATTTAGGGAGAAGCTGTTTATACAGAGGAGGTGTGTGTAGCCATTTTCTGCAGTCCACTCCATCCTACTCCCCTGTGTCCAGAAGGGTCATACTAGGGATGTTAGTAGGCACATCTATGCCTAGTCCATTTAAAAATACTTAGGACCCTGTTACCCAGAAACTTATTTAATTTCTTTTTGATGCTGCAGAGACATCCACTTCTTAAAATTCCAACAACCTCCAGAGCTCTCTCCCAGCAGTGGAAAGTACTTTTCTTTCATTGGTTTTGAAGTTGCCTTCTACTAGCTTCAAGGAGCACCCCGTAGCTGCAGGACCAGAGAGAGAACATTGCTTGTGAAAGCCAATTAGACTGCACTCAGATGAAGTTAGACAACAGTTTTCCTAACTCTTCCCTGTAGGATTACTCTCTGCACAGCCCAGAGCTCAAGACTCTCTCACAAAATACAAATACAAGAAAAAACAGCCCAATTCTTGATGCCACACACAAATTCTCTAGATTGCTAATTGATGCAACAAAATGAAAATGGAGGCTGGGAATGAATCCTACCTGGAAAAAAACTTTTACTGAATTCCTTGATTTTACAGTCATGACTTCACATGAAGTTGCTCTTCTGCAGGGTCCTCCACATAAAACTTTACTTGATTTAAGCCTCATTGCAGAAGGAAATCAATTACACCCTTTAAGCAACACCATCAAGTTTCTCTTGCAATTGTATAAGAAAAGGAAAAACTGGTGCTCGCAACCGAAAATGATGCCTGTTCTCTTCATGAGCCATCTTTCAAAATGCATATATATTGCACAGCCCACTGCACACTACCTGACAACTTGTTTTAATATAAAAAAAAGGAACAAAGGTATACCCAAAAGTTAAAATCAACTGAGTAATGGATGGTCTGACGACTGTGTTATAGGCACATCTCTGTTGCCACTAGCTTCTACTGACTTGCTGCCATTCAGCGTTAAATCTGCTGGAGATTTAGGATTCTGCTGTGGCATAATGATTGCAGATGTTCCTGTCTGGGAGAACTGTATCTTTTAATTCAGATTTCTTTTCGCAGTCCCAGTATCTCCTGGTGCAATTCCAAGAAGTATACACTGCGAAACTGGAAGCAGAAACTTCTAATGTCATGAAGTTGGATGAATAAATTTAGGAGATGTGAATACTTCTCCATAGAGTTTAAAGATAAATGTTTGTATCTCACCTTCCAACCAATGCTGAGCAGGAAGTGGCTCTCTCATCTCATGAAACTGAGATTTACATAAGAGTGTTATTCAATAACAAGTGAAAACAGGGAACTTCTACCACTGGAGAAAGAGGGGAACAAAGCCAGGAGAGTAAAGTTACAGTTAGGTTACTAACGTGCTCACTCAGGTCTCACTCCCTTCCAAATGTGAAATTTAGACTGGGGTTTGGACTGGGATCCTTCATATCTCTGCTGAGTGCTCTAGACATCTAAGTATTTGCTATGACACGAGACTGATGCTCTCATTTTGGTCAGGAGTAGACATTTTCCTTGACATTAATCAAAACTCTCTAAGTTTCCATGCAAAATCTGTTTTGACTTATTGCAAATAAGCTTTTGAAGTATTATCTACCTCTAAATATCAAATTAGTGCCAAAAAAAATAAATTAATGCTCTTAAATAAATATAGAAAAACAGGTACAAAAATAAATCATACAAATCCACATACAGCTACTTTTGAAGATAGGATCATGTACAAGACCTTTTTCTCAGACTAGCACAGGTGTTGCAACAGAATACTTCAAAAACTGCTGAAAAATGTATAGGGTCCAGGTTGCAGATGGATTTTATTAAGATACATTTATTTATGCAACAAATGTGCTAACAAAACAGGCATTTTACTGTTGAGCACTAAATTGCCCTTACCAAATCATTTATAATCCTTTAGACCAGACACAATAATACAGACACTTAGGAAGTTGGTTTATTGTGTAGCTGTAAGAACATGCATTATACTGCACGCTTACAGTTAGACATGTGCTTAAGTATCTTGCTACATTAGGAATGCAATGTCAGATCACAAAGTATTCCTGAGGAGGCTCCTAACATTCACATGTGAAACGCTGTATATATTCCATAAAAATCCTCTAAGTGCTCTCTTGCACAGTTCCTCGCCTCAGAAGGCAGCATTAGATTTTATGTGCTGGGTGAGTTTTTATCACTGGTATACTCATCTCTAAAGCAGGTTGTCCAGAGAGTATCCTTAGTTGGTTTTTGGTAGGAAAAAGAAAAAAGAGTATCAAAGGTACATACAACTTTTCAGTCTTACTAGCAAAGCTTTTTTACCAGCTCAGGGACATCTGTCTGCTTGAGCCACAACCACGCTTTGGGGACTGTCGGAGCCATCTATAAAAGCTAAGAAAGCCAAATAGATGATGTTTAGGAAAAAATTATACAGAAACATCCAGTGTTTTTAGAAAGAAAATAAGCATCTATAGAAACCCACTTGCAGCTCAATTTTGTGCTGCTGAACAAGCATGTGAGAGCCCTCTCCTCCAGAGAAATCAATGTCAGAAAACTTATCAGTCCTGACCAGGACAGGTGAATTCTGGAGCGCAATTGATTCAACAAAATCAACAACTCAACAGAATTAAGCTGTAGAGCACTTTGAAGAATGCAAACAATTTCAAAAACTACAGGAGATGAAGCTGTGTTAGAGAAAATAGAGAAACTGTTTATGTAAAGAAAATACAAGGAAAATTACATAAGATTAAGGCTGAATAGTATCACTATATATTATAATTAGTTTTCCATACATGCAGACATGAAGTTTGATCATCCCCAGAACCACTGAATTTGCTGAGTTCACTATCTGAAATGGAGTACCTGAGTATTCTGTAATCCCTTATCTAATCTTTGAAACAAATGGGCTTTACTTAAATGAGCTTCGTCCTTAAGCACTTATACATCGCATTTGTGAACAGCCTGCCAGCCAACAATCCCAGCATGTGGATTTAGAGTTAGACACTGTGTGTTTTTAGCTATTCAAATACTCCAGCAGGCTAAGCAGCTAGTTTACGATTCCATTTCACAGTTGAAAATATCAGATCAAAAGCCCCATGCCTCAATGTTTCCTGCATGGTTAAGAAGTCTTGCCTCCGCTCTCCAAATTACAAAATGTAATGTTCAGCTTCTGATGAGAAAAGTATGTATTTTTAAGTTTAGAAAGTAAGCTTATTTCTTCACTGATAATTTATTAAACAAGAAATTGGCATAGAAGATGCGCAGCACCTGAACAGGTTGTTACCACCTGCAAAAATAACAGGCTTGCAAAGGAAGAAGAACTTAACCTAGTGATACCTTCTAGCCCTGACATACATCTGACAGGAATATTGAATCCTGCTTCAAAATCATCCATTGTAATTCTACAATGAAATTAAAGAAGAGCATGAAAATAGCATGATATTTTACATCAAACAAGAAGAATATTCATGAAAGAGAAAGGGAACATATCAGTCTGAGACAAGCAAAGCAACATTATCTCTACATAAGTGACAAATTAAACATTCTTTCCACAGCCACTTCAGTGATTATATTAACAGAACTCCCTGCCCACCACTGGTTAAGATAGCTCTTTTGTGCCTTCTCCCAGCTTAAGGTGAAGGAGAGACCTTCTTCAGAACAGAGAATACAGCAGACAGAAGAACTACAGAAAAGCAGAGCTCTGCTCTCTATGTTTCTTTGCAGGCAAAGGGTGCCTTACGCTGCTGTGAAGCTCTGCTTTGCACTTGTCTTACTACAGCTACCCAGCCTACTCTGGAGCTCAGCATAGGATCAGACCAGCGCTTTGCATAGGATCAGTCTGCATGTTGAGCTGACAAGCCAAGAAAATAAACACGATGGGAATTCTGGTAGACCAGCAAAGGGACTGCAAAGCAAACAGTTGAGGACCCAGAAAAAAAAGTCATTAGCAGCAAAAAAATCAGAAGGAAGCAAACATGCAAAGGAAAGAGGGGGAAGGAAGGATAAAGAACGGGAGAAGAGGTGAGAAAGTCAGTGTGTCTTCAGCATAAAAAAAGGAAAAAAAAAGAAAAAAGATTATTAAAGCAAGGGAAAACAATGCAGAAGTGTGACATGCTGGGGAAAGATGAGGGAAAAAGCAAGGGAGAATTAATATAGTTAAATATATTAATAAAGAAGAAAATCTATAAGACTTTCATGAAAAGACATTCTTTATGTCTAATTCTACAAATAACACCTCATAAAAATTGTAAGGAGTCTTTGCAAATGTGAATAGAATTGGCAAGACATAAAATAAAGGAATAGAAAGTGGATAAGATATGGGAAGAAAAAATTGTTTCAAGTATTGCATGAGGGTACTCTCCTTTCCCTATAGGCTAAAAGTGATGATTAACACCATTTAGATGTTTGAATATTGGGACCCTGTAGTTACAACAGGAGCCAGTAGACGTAGACTACTGTCATGTCATGAACTGTACTCTCTGCCATTAATGCACAGCATGTCGAATGCTGTAGGGAGAGAAATCTGAATTTTGAACCAGAACTTCAGAGCCCTAGAATCTCATTACAATAACTGCTAATGAAGCCACCCTATTTAGCAACACCACCTTAAACAATAGAGATGTGGTCAAACTCTTCCTCTGCCGGGTGCCTCAGACCAAGCCTCCTCAGACGGGCACCCTGTATGGAGATGCCAGAGCGTGCAATTACCTTGTCCCACAGTGACTTTTCTGAAGAGCCAACAGCTGGCTTTTTTTTCCTTTTTTTCTTAAATGAAAAGGAAAGCAGTGGTTTCATCAAAATGGATTAAGGGTAGAAATTAAAAAAAAATATTATTTAAACTGGCCTCAGTTTCTTCAATTTGTATAATGAGGACAATCCTGAAAAAGATGCTATGAAACTTCATTCAGTTGAATGAGTAGTTGTGTGCTGCATTAGGGTTATATTATCTTACGTTTACATCTGTTCCAAACTGAGGTAGATTAAGGTTTGCCATTATAAATCTCTATGTTCCTAACCAACCTAAAACTAGGCACTTTGGAGTGCCCATCTGCAATACCTTGGAATGAATAGGAATTCATTAATCTTGGACAGCCATGGATGTATGTAGTCAAGAAAGTTACTTAAAGCAGAACAGCTCTGCTGCTTCTACAATAACCAAAATGTAGCCAACACAATAAGTTTTTATGGTGACAAATCTAGTACAGAGAACACTATAGCATGCAAAACTAATAACATTAGACAAAGACAGGCTCGGATCATCTGTATGTATTCAGATGTGAAGGCTTTTAGTACACTCTATCCAAGGATGATGCAAAGTTTCTAAACAAGATCCTGGCTCATTACTATAGGAGGAATATCCATAGTTTCTCTGCATGGTAGGGAAAAAATGTAAAAATTGGTAAGATTGGTAAGATGTAAGTAAGAAGACAGCATGAAACCATCTGATTGCTGATATGTGGGACCAACAAATCACTATAGGCAGCCCATATTGGGTCAGACCATCCTTTCTAAGGTCTTATCTCTGACACAGACCAGGAGCAGATGCTAAGGAAGAAATACAAGCAGAGAGGATGCAGTGATATTTCTCCATATGAGCATAAATAGATGGTTTATGGCTCAATTGCCTTGCTTAATAGCTCCAAAAGCATTTTGCTTCCTTTAATTTGTCTGAGGCTTGTCTGAGGCAAAAATATCCATATTTTCATATGCATATAACCTGTTAACCATGTGTAAAATATAACATGATTCTGCTCAAGGTCCAAGTTTACCCCCGAGGCTCCTTGCATAGCCTCCACAGGCTGCTCCTCGCTTTTCACAAGAAGTCACTCTGTGCTGATTTTGCATTTTATTTTTTTGTGGGATAATTTATACCCTCTCACAGTTGAGGACTGTTTCCCAAAGGAGCCATTATTTTATCATCATGTAGATTTTATCAACAGTTTATTTAGAAGTAAAAATGACGTTGTAATAGTGTTCTTAGTACCCTTTGGAGGAAGATGGATAAAAAGAAATTGTTTGTGTTGGAATGATCAAATCTTGTTCCACCCTTCATTCCCTTACAAGATCTGGTTTTGTGTTACATAGTGATTAATAATAAATTACACTTATATACATAAAAACACAGTAGAACAGACTGTTCTGTATTTTTTCCTGTGTTCAGACTAACTCTAAACTAGTTGCACATGTTTAGGCAGACACATGACTCACATGGTAGTCATTCCCGAAGAAAGCCTGAACATCCTGCAAACTGGCAATGGGGATGAGATTCCTGGATAAGTAATCCTTGTTTACATACAATCATTGAAGCTAAGAAAGATAAATGGCTTTATTTTAATCAGGAAACATTAAAAGTATAGACAGAGTGGATGTATTTATTAGACAGATAAATCCCTCTGATGAATCCCAGAGACTGAGAATCACATTACCAAAAGAACAAATGGGTCCTTGATAAAATAGTGCAGCATGTAACCAAAAATTAGTCTCCATTTTCATGTTTACCAGAAGTCTACTACACAAACTTTTGGCACCAAAGAGATTGCGAGCACCATAAAAACATTATAGTTATCTAGACTGGAGTTTTCTCAGGCTACAGCTGATCAACATTGGGCTCAGAGCGGTATTAGTATACATATTTTTTCTGAATATGTTGATTCTGAAATAGCAACTTGCAGGAAACATTGTGTTACATATATTTTCTGCGGTGTTTTGCTTTTTAAAGATTGTGAGTCTGCAATGTTCTGTCATTTT
Organism: Anhinga rufa; assembly: GCA_013400875.1. Classification (NCBI taxonomy): domain Eukaryota; kingdom Metazoa; phylum Chordata; class Aves; order Suliformes; family Anhingidae; genus Anhinga; species Anhinga rufa. The sequence continues at coordinate 7,383 of VZTV01078590.1, forward strand.
TAGGCAGAAAGGTTCCTGTTTTTCCATTTCAAGTGGAAATGGAAACACTGCCATTCAAACATTGCCATTCAAAAGACACAAAAATATTTAGCCCAGAGCTTATGGATGAGGCAGCAGAAGGTAAGTGCTGTGTAACGAAACCACCCTGGCTCACTGGCAGATTGAGCAGCCTCCTTCTGCACCTGTGCAAGTCCTGTTTGCCGTGTCTGACTGACTGGGTACAACATAACATCTTTGCCATGCCAAAAGAGACAACAAAAGCAGAGTCAGATGGATAACTACAGTGTTTTTGTAGAGATGAGCACAATTTAGGCAAACTCTCACGAAATAGTCTAAAAGATTGAGGAGACATATACATATTTGCTAGGGATATTCACTACAGACTACGTGCAGTGATTATGCAGACAGCAACCACGTCCTAGCACAGCTCACCAGATGTGGAATCACTTCTCATTACAGCAAGGACAGGGTATCCAAACACAGGAGAAAAGATGTTTGGCCTTTCCAAACATGAGATAAAAGAAGATCTAAGTTCCCAAATCTCAGAAGAAACATCAGGTACAACTGCAGCGCCGCAGCGCAGGGGCTGTGCACGTACAGGGTGGGAGTCAGTGTGTTACACCAGGCAGGATCACCCCTTCACGCAGGCAACATTGCAAGGCACACGCTCAGCCTGGAAACACCTTCCAGCTTCGGCAAGAGTGCTCTGCCCCTGGCAGCAGGATGAGCCCAGGCTAAAGAGTGCCCAAGCCATTCCCCACGTTGGAAAGCGTGCTTGCTTCAGCTCCAAGCTGAGGTGCCTGCACCTGTGGGGGTTTCAGGTTATAAGCTACCCCTGTGGATATTGCTGTGTAATGACAAACTTTCTATTGGCTTGTCAAGCAAGTTTACTGAATTAGCAGATGAGCAGAAAATTCATGCCAGAGGACACTCATGTTTATTTAAAGACAGGGGCAGGTCCCACGTCTCTTCTCACTAAGAAACTACTTTATATTAAAGACCTTTTTAGAGATGTGCTTTCCAGTGATCCAGAAAACATGTTACACAGGGAATCCCTGGCACCTGATGATGCCAGAGCACTGCAACAAAAAATTTGCCATAAGAGAAGAATATCATTAACTTTATGCCATCACCAGGAAAAAGTATACATTACAGCCACATAGCAGTGTTTTCAATGAAAGAATAACAGTAAGTATTGGCCATGTTCAATGGCAATTGAACAATCCAGGCAGGATCAATTGCATAGGACCCTTTGCATTATCCTACCTAGCTGGCAGAGGACACACATGCCCTATAAACACTGTATTTTACAGCAGTAAGTATATTAAGCATATGATTTTTCTACAGTAACAACAACAACAAACTACAGGGGGCACATAAAAATCCACCTTCGTCTCTGAAGATACAGGCCAAGAGAGTAAGTGTGACTTCTGAAGCAGGAAAAATACCCAACCCTCACAATGAAGTCTCTACTCAAAAGAATTGTATATAATAGAATATTCTATCATATATATATATAACCGTATATTACCACTGATAGAAATAGTGTCCATCTCCCATGGGAACTAAACACTTATATCCTTTGTTTTCCACAGTATCATTGGTAGAATATTTATTAGGAATAACCATTCCTTGCAATATATTCCTGTGCCTTTCTATTAAAGACCTACACTAACATTGAGGGATGATAGAAAAAAGCACAAAATCAGCTATTAAAATATTAAAGAATATCCATTAGGTGGCTAGAAGAATAACTGAATACAGTAGAGAGAAAGCAAGAGTATATCTTTGATTTCCAAATCAAAGGGGTTTTCGTGCTGCACATCTGTGCTTGTCAGAACACACTACAGTTCCAGGCTGAGGGGAACACCATGAAGTCTTGGTTATAATCATGGTTTAACTTACTGCCTTTATATTTGTATCTGGGTTGCTGGATACCATTGTTGAAAATCTTGTCTTTAGACCAGACCATTTATCAAGTGTAATTAATGTGTCAGACTTCAGTTCAAAAACCTTGCACTGATAATACTAATTTCTCTATGCTAGTGGGATTATCCACATCAAGTTTAGCAGAAGAAATGTCAGTGATAACACTGAAAACACAACAGGATGGCTCTTCTTTTTCTAGCTCAGTCTCTGAATTTTACAGGTAGTACAATGGCAGAAACAAAACAAACCAAGCAAAAAGAAATAAACAGTCCTAGTACCATTTCATTCTGCATGAACCAAAAAGGACTACAGAAACAAGTAAAAATATCACAGTGGTGGGATTTTAAAAGGCAGGCATTGACTATGATTCAGCTGCACTAGTTGTCTCAAAGAAATATTAATAAATCACTGCAAAAGAAGTCCATAATTATTTCAGTTTTCATTTTTATCCCTGAGGTCCTGAGTCGGACAGACTTCCTTTCAGAAGTAGGGTTTCTGATAACACTAGTAAAAAATACCAACAGTTAACATTTCCCTGTTGATCCGAGAAGACAGAAGGTTATCATTTGAAGCTCTTTGTCATACTACTGCCAGCAGCTGCAGCCTGTTATGTCTCCAGAAGGAATCAATACCTGGGAGAGCATCCTCATGTGTCTTTTTCTCCTTTACTATAAGCAGTGTGATCTCCGAATACCAAAGAGGAGCACAGCTAGAAAAACAAGTCTCACAAAAAAGAAATTATTTCCACTGTACTCAGAGGGACACCCTAGCCTTAAAAAAAAGGGGGAGAATGAACCTAAGAAACCCAGCTTTGTGGTCAGGATCATGCTCTGAAGATCAGAGATCCATGTCCCAAAGGTGGGAAGTTGAGGTGAAGCGATTAGGAACCCTTTTCTTGACATGGTGAGCAGCATCACACAGACTCATCCTACAGCATTTTCTAGCACCAGTGCTCACAAAACTCACTCACCTCAAGAGAACTCGGAGTTGTCTGCTAACTTGAATTTACTGTAGAATCACAACCATATAATAACTGACTTCTGTTAATTTTCTTGTCAATCTGTTTTTCTTTTGGAAAGAGGAGTTTTTAAACACCATTTATTATTTATCATTACATAAGCTATTTTAAACAGAACAATAGACTGTTTACACTACCTTCCATTGCAGAAAATATCCACAGATATGGTTCACAGAAAAGCAAAATTTACTGTTACCTATTGGCAACTTAGGGCTAATGGGAATTTTTTTTTTCTCCAAATAATGTCCTTCATAGCATGATCTCATTAAGTGCTGATTAATAAATTCCATTGTAGGAAAGTTGACATCCCTGTGTAAATTTACATTTAAACTCTGTTCTAGTTTATTTGTGGAACAAATATTTTGCTACCATAAAAAATAACAGAGCAATCAGATTAGAAAAAAGTTTTGCGAAACCATTAAACAGTACATTAAGAAAAATTATTACAACTGGAGAAATATATTCTTTCCAATAGTACTATAATATAGCTTGCCGTACTACATAAAGTGGCAATAAAAGACTAGCAGTCTTGGCCAAATACTTCCAGCTTGTAATCTTAGGTCTGCAAACAGACCAAAGGCTAACCCAAAGTCAGCTCAAGTAAAGAGAGATCTGAATTTTAACAAATGAAGTTCATGTTCAAAAGACATAGACCTGGGTAATTTTTTATGGCTTGTGAAATCACTACATGTCTCAGCGACTGAAGGATTTTTTTGCATTTATGTAATATGAACTATGATGTGTTCAGGAAATGTTTAAGTAGGTTTTCACATAATTATAATAATTTATCTCATTTAAAACCTTAATTGGTTAGTATCAAATTATATCTGCTCTTTCAGTTTGCAATATTAATATTAACTGTAGATTAAACATATTATCCAGAATTATATTTCCTGTGTAACAGTAATAAAGCATATTCTCAATCCTGTTTTGGTAAAGTAATTTTGTAATTAAGTTTCTTTGTAAGGTACAGTAGCAGGGGAATATAGCCTAAAGATTCTCACTTTCTATCACCTCCATCATAAAAAAACCCACATTATTTATCCAGACTTCAAATATAGAACTCTTAAATCCCTGAACTTGGATGATAATTGAGTCTCTCTCCCTTTATGCACACAAGACATCTTTCAAAAATTTGTCTCCCACCTCATAAATCTAGAGGAGTGGCACTTTTTTTAAAGGTGCTTGAGAAATACGGGGTTTTGGCCATAACTATTTTTTGCTGATTATGACAGTAAGACGTGAACCATTTCAGGGTGTGTACTCCTGGTTTTGGTTAGAGTTATCAGTCTCAAAAGAAGCTGTGTACTTTCCCTTAAGACCTGGATTACCAAAGAATATGCCGCAGTTTACGTTTACAGCAATATCTTATTGATAATGCAAAAAATTATAATGCAGTTATGCTACTCACCCTACAGTGTAGAGAGAAAATTTTATCATCCAAAGCATAATGTGTGCAACTTGCAATCTGTGGTATCGTATGATGGCAATATCTAAAAAGCCCCTCAAAGTCTGATCATAGGTTTGAGCATGTATTTGTAAGACAACAGGTCATTTAAAAAAAAAAGCTATTACAGCTTTTGAGTAGGAAGTAATCAGACCTATAGTTACACAGCAGAACCAGGGATTTATTCTCCACAGTTGTTTCCCTAGGACTAATTTGAGAGAAGACTGAAACTGCATATGGAACTATGGGATAAGAAAATGGTTAAGATCAGCAGTAAAAGTAAAAAATAAAATATATTGATGTTTGCCTTGCTTTCCTTTCACACTTAACACATACCTGCAATCCTACCAAGAGCAAAGAAAATTATTAAGTGGTTTCAGAAAACTCAGTTCCTTAGGTCTGATGGGTACTAGTTAAGGGAACTGCAGCAGTATGCACACGCAACATTTATTCCTCCTGATCCTTTGGCTACTTAGAGCATCACATACCTAAAATGGCCATGGAAGTAAGCCTCTATTGTTGGGGAAGTTCAAAGTGTAAGCTTTTATCCAAGAAACAGAAATACCTGTAAAGAGACTAAGGTAATCTGATCACCTCTGAAGAAAGAAAAATAAAGTGGCGTGCTGAGGGACAAGAAAAAAATGCGACAACTCTCAGGTTTCCAAGAAACACCACAGTCATCTCAACAGCATCACGACATTCTGTGCTTTATGCAGAAGCTCTCTAAACTTTCCATTTCTATTGCAGTCATCTGATTTCAAACCATTCACGTCCAGTGAGGATGGTATTTCAATCCCACCCTGGTTTTTTCCCTTCCTGTTAAAATTCAGTCAAGACTCACAAGATGGCACAGTATCACAGCTATAATAGAAAAGATGGACACCTTGTGAGTGTTTACAGCTGTCAAAAATACATAGCATGAGATCAAACTTTGAGAGTCATGTAACTTGAATTAATTCTTTTTTATTTCATTTCATAGATTTTTCAAAGAAAAATGTGAACATCTGGAAATTGGAAATTAGCTATACCAGTAGTGGTATTTGCTGCATTCCTAAAACATTCAATGTTATATGTCCAACAAAACCTGTTTATTTTAAATTGAAGCAGATTTGGAAATCATTTGATTTTTAAGACTGGTATAGATTATTGCATTTCAGTGAATTCAGATAAGTACTGGAGCATAACAGCCAAAATTATTTGCAAGAGGTTAAGTCCCACTTCATTCCCTATGAGTAGCGACACAGGGAGAACAGCGGTTTGATGTAAGCTGGTTCCACCAAAGAAAGAAAAATTATATGGACTTAAAAATCTGTATGTTTCTGCTGGAAAAGGCTACCAGCTAATACTCTGTCTTTTAGAGTGTAAACGAATGCCATCAACACAAGCCACAAGTTCTTCCTTGTTCTTCTTTAACAGACTTCAGCCAAAGTCACCTTAAGATTCATTTCTCCGGGTATGTGTTATAGACAACTTCTGATTCATTGGTAAGACCTTCATTTTTACGGTGCTGGCTTAGCATAAACCTTATGTACTCAAATCACAGAAGAAACCAATTTTTAATTAGTGCATAATTACTGGAGGAAGAAATACCTGCCTTTAAAAAAAGGCAATAATACAAGAGTATGCATGGAGTGGTGCATTTATGTGTTATTTTCAGAAGTATACAGAGTTGGGCTCCATCACATCTCTTACCCTGAGCACCCATGAACTTCCTAACATTCAGAACTACTTTTGAGTTCTGCAAACGAGCCAAAATATTGTCAGTAGACGGAATCCTTCAAAACACTCCCTGAATAGTATGGCTTGATCTCATGAAAGTACCTATTGGAAGAGAAAACAAGCATGCCAAGCGCAGTGACAATTTAACAATTGTCTGTGCAAAACCATTTGCATATGTCTATGAGAAACCCTGAGGAGTCTGTGCTGAGGCAGGTTTGAAAAACAGACTGCATTTATTCTGCTTGTTGAGGCTCATTTTTTTCTATATTAGAAAAGGAAGTGTCTTACATGCTTGCAGTGGATACACACTCCAGACTGATCTCTAAAAAAACATGTACTTTCATGCAGTAGTTGGTTTATTAGTACTGGAGCTCTACACAGAATCCAAAAAAGTGACCATCTTATTTTACCTTATGGCTAGGGTTATAATCCTACCCTTGTCTCTCCTGTAAGCCATCACCTGAAAAAAGCCCTTCCCTTTATGTTGCTCAGCAAAGCATCCCACAACATTTTTGTTCGCATGAGAAACCCTACACACAGTCCTTTGAGGTGTTTGGTTTGTGATTTCAAGACAGTTTTTCCACCAAAATTTTTACTGGAAGCTATGTTAACCGTAATTTTTTTTTTTTTATCTGATTTCAAACCTATTCTACAGGCAAACTCTGAGGAAAATTGTGAAATTATTTGTGTGACTTCTTCATTATACACCTTTGCAAACTGTTTCAGAAGACGAAAGCCTCAAATACTTCCACTGTCACACATGACCATTGAATTTTATATGACTTGCAGTGGCAAAAGTGTTCATTAGAGATTGTGGACTGCAAATATGAGAAGTAGCTATAGATCACAATTTTCAAGAGATGCTAGAGGTCTGAGCAACTTTAAAGGATTTCATTTTCTAGAAAAATACCCACTCTGCAGGCAACCATTTAAAAGCTGTGCTCTTTTCAGATGTTCCAACTTCAGCAATCAGAAACTGAGTGGCAGCAAAACAGTTTTCAAAAGCTAATGGGATTTTGACACTGGGGATCTATCCCACCTCGGTAGCAGATCACTAAGGCTGTTAAGGAGGAGGCGGGATCATTTGGGTTTTGACTTACATTTTTTTTTTTTGAGAGAAACTAAAAACACAGTTCATTCTTGTTTTCATTTCATGCCTTTCAAGTTATGAAAAGCAGAAACTATGCTTATTTACCATTACAAATAACCTTCCGATCTCCAACATGGAATATCATCTACAAATGTCTGCATATCGATCCACATTGCATGCTGCATGCCTGGTGCTACCCCAGGCAACTCAGTCTGGCAATTTTCTGGGAGATAGCCGTAGGAAAGGGATTCAGCCCACCAGTTGGAAGGAGCTTTACCATCTCTGTTCCTAGCGATCTCATGTAAGCCTAGAAAACTGCAGCTAGACACCGTAACAATCATTTTTCCCTGTTTGGCAAAGTATAAATTTTCTTATGAAGAAAGATATTCAAGCTGTCATGGTTTTAGCTGGGATAGAGTTAATTTTCTTCACTGTAGCTGGTGCAGTGCTGTGGTTTGGACTTAGTATGAGAATAATACTGATAACACACTGGTGTTTTAGTTGTTGCTGGGTAGTGCTGAACTAGTCGAGGACTTTTCCAGCCTCTCATGCTCTGCCGGGTGCACAAGGAGCCGGGAGGGGAGGGGGCACAGCCAAGAGAGCTGATCCAAACTGGCCAAAGGGATATTCCATATCATATGACGTCATGCCCAGTATATTAACTGGGGGGAGTTGGCTGGGGAGGCAGCGATCGTGGCTCGGGAACCGACAGCGTCAGTCGGCGAGTGGTGAGCGGTTGCATCACTTGTGGTTTTTTGTTTGTTTGGTTGGTTCTTTTTTCCTTTTTTTCCTTCCTTCAGGTTTCATCTCTCCCTTGTTATTTTCCTTTTTATTATATTATCATTATCATTATTATTATTATTATTATCATAGTAATTGTTATTATCATTACCATTATTACTATTACTATTTTATTTTAATTATTAAACTCTTCTTATCTCAACCCACGAGTTTTCTTGCTTTTGCTCTCCTGATTCTCTCCCCCATCCCACAGGGCTGGGGGGAGTGAGCGAGCAGCTGCGTGATGCTTAGTTACTGTCTGGTGCTAAACCACGACAAAGTCAAGTTGCTGTTCCCATGCTGTTTGCAACATGACTGTTTTTACAGGCTACTGTAATGACTGTTTTTACAGGCTACTGCCTGTAAAACATGAAAACAACTTTCACTAGAAGAATGAGGATCTTTGCTCCTCTTTCCCAGTTAGTTTGCATAAATGCTTTATGAGTTTGCTAAAATACGGTTTTGAGACCAGAACTGCAAAATTATGTAGGAGTCTATTACAGTTTTACATTACAGAAGTAGGTCAAACACCTAATTTACATAGAGACCAAAAACTCTAAGTGCCGGATCTGTTTAGTTATTTTCTAAATCTCTCTGAATACCTATCTGCTTCTTTAGGCACCTAAGACATAGGCTGCTAGGCACTGCCAAATTTAAGAAAAAAATCTTTATTTAATTCCTGACCCTCCAGCACATAGTTTCATCATTTCACTTTTCAGGAAGTCAAATGGTAAAGAGGCCAAACAACTCTTCCAAGTCACATACTGAAGCAATATCAGAGCTGAATATGAACGTGACATTTTGCCTGAGGCAGCCATACAGAGTTTTCCTCAACACAGTGTTTGATAAGGAGTGAATCCAATAAAAAGATTCTGTAAAAATCCAAAATCAGTCATGTGCAATATCCTACTTACTGCATTACCAAGGCGATGTAATTACAAGTAGCATTCAATTCACACGCTGGTTGAGCATTAATTATAGTTTTACTCTACTACAGTTTGGAAAAAAACATCAAGCTTCATTACAGTAAAAACAGATATATGGGGTTTTAATCGCAACTGATTTTTATTTATTGCCTTTCCAGCAGCTCTTAGAAGGAGACTGGTGTACTAAAACTGGGATGTTTCTCTATATTCACACTTGGTACAGGGGTTGTTGGACTTTTCATATATTCTTTCTTTTAAGGTTTAAAACCAGTTTTCACTGAATACAAGTTTCCAAAAATAAAAACCACCCTTTCCTCAGCGTCAACACAAAACTTGACTATCAAATTGTTTCACAGGAATGGCAAAGCATGAACTTTGTACCTCTTTTTTCCTGAGCAAGTTGGGCTTTGGTTTAGACAGCATCTCTACTGTCACAGGTTTTCCAGTAGGTTCCAGTTGAGAATTTCATTTCTCAACATTTTTTTGAGGCACAGACTTGTCATGCGTGAGGAAGTTGAAGCTCTCCTTGACTATAGTTTGCCTGGTACGAGGCTAGAATTCCCTAAACATCACACAACTTTGTTTTCCAGTGTGAGAAGTCCCATGAAAATGTGAGATACTGAAAAAGATTAGAGTAATTTTCTTTATAATGAAATCAAGATTACATAGTTTGTCATGTGGATCCAAAATACAGACAACCCATAAAGGTCAGAGTGGCTGCGCATGATACCATTTCTCTCTTTTCAGTTTTGGGTGTTTTAAGACTCTCAGTAAAGTATGTTAAAACAAAACAAAACCAAAGCAAATGTATTTTAAGAATTTTATAAATGAAGTAAGCACAGAAAATTCAAAACCAAGAAGTATCAGTGCTTTGTTCTCCTACTGCTTTGGCACCTGGGGAGTCAATTTAAGGCTATGCACTGTAAACAATTTTTCATTCATATATAATATGGAGTTGTAAAATTGTTTCTGGACCAAACTGCAGCATAGCAGTAAGCACATCTAAAGCAGTATGTACTATTAGTAACAACAAGATGGACTCAAGTCTAAATTTCTGTTACTATTTTTAATATAATGGCTTTCTGATACAATGGATAGTGCTGAAGTAATTATTCATTTATAGTTAAAGAGCAAAGAAAAATATATTTTCTGGGCTTATTCTGTGCATATAAGGCATTCAGTTTATACACTAACATATAATGGCCTCATACAGAAATGATTTCTTGTAATTAAAGACGATGCTTTAGCCTTGTTCTTAACACTGCTCAGCTGATTTGATTTGCATTTTCTTTGTATTCATAAAAGCCATCACAATGTTCTCATCTCTTTTTTAAAAAAAAAAATAAATTCCACTTTAATTGCAACATTTGTTGCCACTATCCCTGTCAAACACTGATTCAAACACTCAAAATGATCATTTCGGTACTGAATAGGCTTCTGCAATCTTATGTCATTTTTCAGCTTCAGAGTGGTTTGAGTTTTTTTAAACCTCTTCTTGCTTCTTGCAAGATTTTTTCCCTTGATCTTTGATGGAGAGACAACAGCCAGCTGTTATCATCTCTCATAACACTAGTGGCTTCTGCTTGTAAAGGAACCTACACTAGATTGCATTCAGGCGCAACTCAAAACCATATGATGAGCACTTGAACCACATTACTAGACTTTTAAAAGAGCAGGTTGTTGAGCAAGTCTGCAAAGATTTCCAAGCCTCTACACAGTGAACAAAGACCTTCTTTAACAAGGTTGTGTGGTAAGTTTCAATGGAACTAAAAGAACTGGTTTGAGGCAAAGTTCGGAGTAAGCCAAGGCCTTGAATGACCAGAAATTTTCTTCACCTTTTTTCTTAAACTGCACATGAAGAATGCTAAACAAGTTGAGATTTAAGCCTCATAGCTTTTGTAGGTGTCATTATACAACTGACAGCCATTTAAATTTATGATGATACCTTTCACTAGCTCAAAAGACATGCAGAACTGGACTAAAAATAAATGGCTAAAAATAAATGCCAAGATGACAAAGTCAGTGTCCCAGAAAACAGGGCAGTAAGTAGTAGTGGTGAAATCAGAGCATGGTAGAGTTTTACCTGTGTCTACAGAGCTTCATCCACGCCGATGGTTGCATTCAAACTGATGCTAAAGAAGATACGCCTTAACCATATATTCTGTACAAAAAGGCAACAACTGACTATAGCACATTTGGTTCCTAAGTGCAAACTTCCCATACCAGTACCATTCTATGGACTAGAAGCATCAGTGTGAAATGAAACATGTGGAAAGCAGTAGGTAGGAGAGGGCAGTTCTTTGAAAGATAGTGCATACAAAAATGGAAATATTTACAGAAAATAGAAATGTTTATAATAGGAAGTCAGGCTTTGAGATCCAGATGTGGAATGAGCTGAAGTTGAAAGAATTACAATTGTGGAAAAACTGCAGAATACAGCAGAAAAAGTGCCAAGGAAAAAACCGTTCCAGTTTAACATGGAAGCTGTTTACACTGAATTATTGAGTCTAGATCCGGGTAAGCATAATAGAAAATCAGTCCCTTGAGTAGAATGAGTGAGTGATGGTTGTGTTCTGAAGCTTTTCATTACAGCAAAACTCTGGTATGCAGGAAGAAAAATAAAATAACACCCTGTGGGTCCTTGGCCATAAAAACTTAACAGCATATCCACAAGGAATATGGGAAGATGGTCCAAAGTATTTTCCTCAATAGGAAAAGTGGAAGAGTTCAGCTAGTCGCTAAGCTATCCCTGTTTGTTTTTTTCAGAGGTGTACGCTCTACCTTTAAAAATGATCCTTTACTACACAGAGGATGAACATTTTTAGAGAGATTTTTTCTACAGCTTTGATCTAATTAAAATATTTTTTCCTTCAAAGTCCAAGGGAAAGAAAGCCTCACTAAGCCAAAAATAAAGATCCATGTTTATTAAACATCATATTTTATATCCACATATACAAGTCAGACTACCAATAGCAATTTTTTTAACAAGTTGACTCCCTTATTTCATGGCAGATCTCATCTTAATCCGAGTGTTCCTGTAAGAAAAAGTAATTTATAAAGAAGGCATCTTAACCTTTCAAAATATTTCTAATGTTACCATTTATTAAATTTCTCAGACTCCAGCTTTGTTTAGTTGGCCTTGAATAAAGTATATTTCCTAACTTTGAGAGATAATTAGTCTAAATATAGGTGTGTATATAATAGGATAGTAACAGAAACTCTACCTCTATACTTCCCCCACATAAACCTACTGCTAAAGACAAAAATTATGAAGAAATTGCTAAAAGAGCTGCTGTGGTGAGTTTCTAAGCTTATTTACAGAGTGTAAGTAATCTTTCAGACTTAGATGGAGAAATTGAGGCTAGAAAGGACCTCAGTGCAGAATTACTTCCTCCAAGTGCCCTAAACTAAAGCAAAGCGGGTCCCCCTTGTCAGAGGCAGGGACTTTGACCGAATCTGTGCAGCAAGGCCGGGGTCAACATCCAGTCAAAACCAAGCCTTTGAGACATGAGAGATTCTCCTCACATCACTGTGAGGCAACATTTGCACCCACGTTTCTGTAGCTTAGTATAACAAAAGCCTCTTGAATTACAGAAGAGTTTCTCTACAGTTCCAAACTTGCAAGGGATTTGTATCTTGCAGATCACAAGTGCTTTTTCTTCAGCTCTAAAGCCAACTTTGCTGCCAGGCACAAAAGTCCTATGAAAAAGTTCACTTCCTATGTAAACCAGTTATTTAAAAGGGACATTTTGCGTTGCTTCGTCTCTGAGCAGCTAGAAACAGCATTTTCTCTTTCA
>VZTV01078591.1:0-18618 GCA_013400875.1 Anhinga rufa
TTTCTCCACCCTATTACAGAACCAGTGAGGTAAAATATATGAATACGAAGGAGCCTGCTTCACATAGAATAAATGTTCCAAAACAGAGGTTTTAAAAGTCAGAAACGATCTGTCTCAAGCTAACAAAATCCAAGAGCAGTCTGATTTTGATGTAAATTTTGTGGCTTGTTATGTTGATGATGTCTGTGAAGTGCATTTTTAAAAATTATTCATTGTAAATGCGTTTAAATAAGAATTATTTAAAAAAAAATTCTGAAACCAAAAGTAGCAATTAAGCTATTGATAGTTGAGAATAATTTGTCTGGTTGCAAACTTCTCAGTTAGGCAAGCAGGTTCACATGTGGGCAATAATAGTCTATGAAGCACAGTCTCACTCCGATGCTTTTAGTAATAGTAAGATTAACTACATTCTTTTGCATGTCACTGGTAGAATTCATAATATAAAATGAAGTTGTTCCAATATTGCAATGAAATCTAAAACTATAATAATTTCCAATATTAAAATACTGCTGCATTATATTGCAATAAATATGTTTAGCGGTTTGCAGGCATTAATATTAGCTTGTGGCTGACAGGTTTAATTTCATGGCTGTGAGACAATGCAAGAATGATTTCAAATATATTAATTACATTTTTATCATCTGAAGAGGGGTGTTTTTTCTACAAGCACTTCTCACATGGAGGTCCAACATAAACATTTTTCTTTCTTTCAGCAAAGTGATGAGGTTTAATGAGAGAAATTAAGACATGAAAAAGCTTATTAGGTCATTTAATTCTTACTGCTGCCAGTACAGGATTTTCCTTTACATATTTCAATGTTTTGCCCATCTATATTAAATTTCTCATGTAACAGAGATTCCACCGCTTCTCATGAGAGGCTTTTCTACAGCGTCATAGATCTTAGCCTCAGAAAATATTTCTTTATTCTTGGTATAAAATTAAAACAAAGTTTAGGCCATCACTCCTAATGGTTTCCCTGCCTGCTGTAGTCCTGCCTGGAATACTACACAGCTGGCTGAAAACTCAGTCCCTCACTAGCCCGTCCTTCCTCAGCCATCTATAAGGGAGGGCTGCAATGGGGTTCCAGAACAGGCACTGCTTAGACATTTCAACTGACATTTATTTAGTGCACTTAACCTTGGAATATGTGCCTACAGTGTAAAAGAATTATCTTTCCAGGGTGAATAATCTATTTAGACACAATTTCTTGGTGGACTTTTTGTTAATCAGTTCATAGTCCAAGTGAATCCATTACTGAAAAAAATGAGAGTCAAAACACTAAAGTTGGGTTACAATAGTCCAAAAATAATAATAAAATGGAAAAATACTGGTAATATACTAATAACAGCACTTTAAGTTGTGACAATGGAACACATCTGAAATCTGGAACAACCATCACTTCTTTCAGTAAGTCAAACTACAACTTTTAGCAAAAGAGAAGAAATCAGGTGGGTTTATCCTCTGTTCTCATCTCCTTCTGCAGAAAAGTGGTTTGGAAAAGGCTCCTGCCCTTCCTATGCAGTTTACAGCAATGAGATTTTTATAATAAGCGTGAAACCAGGATTTGTACTGTCTAGTGAACTTCATGACATTCATTTCATCTAACTTCAGGTACGTTCATCTGAGCTTGTTACTCAAGAGTCCCCTTCTGATCACAGAGAGAAATCTCTCTGACTCTGCAAGGAAGCCTTGGGTGACCTGATCTTTGTATTTAATCAAAGGCCACCTTGACACCCTATGCAAGGATACAATCTTCATTGATAGAAGAGGACAATAGTCTAAGCTGGCCAAGTTAAGAGATATTCTTCTAGTTGCCATGGCACCATCTAGTAAATATTTTAACTTTAATGTATGCATTTTTGTTCTTAAAAATGATACTTGAGTGGGCAAACAGGCAAAGGAAGGCAGAAACTAGTAGAATAACATCAGCTGATCATTGATTTGATGAATTAGATATAAAGTTAAAGAAAAATGCTATTCACTGGACATTACTGTTAACAACATCCCACAGGCCACAGCCAAAGCAGTAACAACTGATAATATATCATTTAACACTAAAGGTGAAACCTTATTAGTTATTTAAAATACAATTTGATCACAGATTTCAGATATTTGACTGAAGTTATTGACTTAAAAATCAAGTGAGAACATAAAACTATAAGCAAGACCTTCTATAATCAAGTTGAAAATGAAGCTAGTAAGCTAAGATTGAACCATTTGATAGGATTTGTAAATATAAGTCAGTTTGGCTGTGGCTAGCCTGAATGGGGATTCACATTCAAACAATATAGACGTCACCAATGACAGTCTCTGAATTTCAGTCACATGTATTTTTAGTGGGACAAAATAAAGATTTTTCAAAGATTTGAATTTTCTCTGTGCAGGGAAACTACTCAATTAATAATTCAGAGTTAGATAAAGTGAAAGACCAGTAAGAGGCCTTTCTAATTGGTTTGTGTTGGGAAGAAAATATACCATTTTAATGATAGGATACTCATAAGATATTTGATCTTCTGTACACATTCCACTGGAGATGGAGGATTATCTTTCCAGCAAATGATTTATTTGGAGAGATAAAGAATAGACTGTTACTCATCCAGTGAGGTACTTATGTTAATATTTACACAGCAATAGGAGTTTCACTAGATGGTCGTATGGAGGCAGGGAATCCAAGCTCAAAGGAGCCCTAATCTTAGTATCAGTATGCAGGTAATCCTCGTCCCATCCCATCACAGATTCTGATGCCTCACTGAGCAGGGAAAAAATAGTTTAGTTCCTTCCTTTGCTTGTACAGCAGTAAGACCAACAATAAAAACAATGCCCAGTTTTGTGGCAGAAACAGCAAGAGGGTGGGCACTGTTTTTGAGAACTATTACTGAATGATGTTTATTAGTATTGGAAAAAGCAAAGATTTATCTTTATAGAGTGCAAAAAGAGTTTGCAGCAGCTCTGTCCTCTTCAAATTACACATCCATAATATAGTTCAACAAATATGAATATATGAAAATATGCTGCAAATATTTTTCTTGCACTCTCCATAAAAAGGTTAGCATATGTACTGTATTTTTTTCTTGAGGGAAACAGATGTCAGGAACTAGGTGCCTTACTGTTGCCATAAATGTCCTCTCTCTCTCTGAAAGCTTTGTTTATTCCTCTTACACAGTTTCTCACTTCCTTTTCATTCTCTCTTTGACATCAGTTTATCTTTGAGTTCAGATTCTTAACTTGAACATGCTCTTCGGAAGTATGACATGCTGTTATTATCAAATAAGTGTGCTATTACCAGATGAGAGAACCTTCCGCTAACCTGAATGACTGCTTACAAGAGGAAGGATTTAAATCACAGGGACTGGGGTGATTTGTTAGGCTAGATTACTGTCAACTGCTTAGACATTTTAAAAATACATTCCTTTAAACAAATGGCAAATGCATTTTTCTTTAAGATGTCAGTAAGGCAGATTTCTCATTTTCCAAAAGCCTTCTGGATTCTTTCACAGGCTGCTGCCCTTTCATGTCAACATAATACGACATTCACATACTACAATAAAAGTCAAAACCTTACATAAAGATTTTAGGTTTAAATTGTCCAAATGCACAAAACTGTAATTAAAAAGGCATTTTTCAAAGAGCATATAAACAGTATACGAACATATAGAGCAAGAATATCTGATAATTTTTTCACATATAATTCAATAACAAAGAGTAAATATGCATGTGCTATGGAAACAATTTTTAAAAACAGGTTTTAAAGGCCTTACTAGAGCTAGTTGCTACACATTAGCAGGCAAGTTATTTAATTCAGTTTCAAACCGATGGTAACCTGTTTAAACAAATGCTGTATTATGTTTTGCCCAGTATGGGAGATAGACAGGGCACAGCACTTAACACTGTCAAAGATATTCAGCAGTCCAACTGTAACATTAGCTGTAATTTCTATGTTAATTTTGAACTTGTGCTGTTTGAGTTTAAGATGTAATTACACTGGTTACCAGCTAAAGTTTGCTGTCATCACGTAACTCCGAAGAGAATGACTATAGCCAAACAATATAAAAATGTTAAGGAGGAAGGACATATAGCAACTATTCTTCATAATACTGGGACTCACTTCCTACTTCTGTACGTGGATGATTCATCTTTCAAAGATTAAAATAATATTCATTATTAAAAAATGCTCACAGTGAAAGAAAGTACCATCTGTCCTACAAATAGGAACTTCATTAATGCACTGTGAGAATCTTCTTAGATAGCTTCATACATTATTTGTATAGATTACAGTTTTATAGATATTTGTGTATTCTACACAAGATATCCCTTGAGAATTTGGATTGATAAAGGAAATCACTACAAAAGTAATGAAACAGTAAAAACTAAGAAGCATTTTGCATTTAAGAAGGTTTTAGAATGTGGAAGTGATAATGACAGGAATTTCAAAAAATTCATGTTATCATTATTGCTCAAGATGTGTTATCATAAAGTCCCAATCTAAATTAACATGACCAATTATATTTTAGGTACAGTAGCATCTACAACATACTAAGCATATATGTATATACAAGTATCAATATATATAAATATATAATTTCTTTTGATGTTAATATAATCTCAGTCAAAAAGCCTTGAGCAGATGTTATATAACAAAAGTGGGATATCAAAATAAGTCGATAAGTGGAAAATATGGTCACGTTAAATGTCAGATGAACAGAGAAAAACCATCCCAAGTTTATCCACGACAGTCCAAGAAAGCCAGTCCAGACAGTGCCTACAAAGTAAGCAATGAAGCTGACATATTTGGTAGGAGTGGTGCTGAATGTAGAGCTTCCACAAATGAAAACAAATTAGAAGCAATTAAGTAGATAGTCTATTTGTGTGAAGCTCTGACAGTCGTCTAACAATTCTTATGAAAATAAAGTTGAATGTAATTTACTAAGAGAGGCAGAACTAATATAACAAGCTTCATAAGCAAGTCCCATTTCAAATGTTGTGGAGGAACCAGACAGAATATATTACAAAATTCAATGTGTTGATGATGAGGATCAACACAGGACTTTTAGAGACATAATGAAAGCATAGCATCAAAAAAGGGAAAGAATAAAATACTAAAGAAACTAAGGGACATAATCATAACTTGCAGATTCTAGATTTAAATGCATTGAAGGATGGTGGCAGTATCAACTGTGAAAGAGAAAAAGGGAGGGGCTAACATGCAAGCATTTCCAAGGGAAGATCCAAAATCTGGTTTTGGCTGCATTACGCTTCCACTAATGGCGTGACATCTAGGAAAAATACCGTGCACTCAAATGATGGATTGTATGTTACGAAGCAAGATGGGAACAAACAAACTGAGTCACCAAGACAGAGGGGTAACTGAAATTTTCAGTGGATCAGATTATTGACCTCTTGTCCCTTCAGCGAAAGTACAATATGAGAATTACTGGGTAAATGCCCTCCCTTGAAAGGAAGGGCACTCAAAGGAGACGTGAGGGAACGTCAGAACATAAAGATGATTATGAATTCACAAGACATTATACCAAGTGTTCTGAGTGATTAGAAATAAGCAGCAGCTAAGAAAGTGAGCAGAATCCTGAGATTCTGTTAAGGAAATCATGAGAGACCAGTGGAGAAGTTCAGACTGAATAAAAAGGATACTAGGCAAATGGTGGGGAAAGGAGGAACGATTGGTAAGATATTAACACTAATTTTAGAAGTGCTAAAGAACTGAGCTATGTGTCTTAATGAAAACAGTTTGCTTTGGCTTATCGGAAAACATAATAATCTGGCACTCTACTCTTTCAAAGAGAGTGTTAGATCTCAAAACAGATAAAATTTCCAGCAGACTAAAAATCTAGTAGGCTCCAAGATCCTCTTCCCTGTTTTTTAAGTTACGAGTTCATGAGTCTTGTCCTTGTTGACATTTGTTCCTGAGAAACATGCTAACATACTCCCAGTGAAAGAAAATATTTTTAAGCCAGAAAATGGAACTACCATAACCTAATATTAAAGTACCAGGAACCAAAGGTGGGGACTTAATACTGAGTCTCAAAATGTGAGGAATGTAAGTACCAGGAATATATAAAATACTTCATTAATTTATTCCAAGTTTCAGATAATTTTTCATCTCAGATTTTATTTTGAAGTTCCATATTCTTACACTACAGAATTTTCATTTATATATGTAGATCGAATATCCCTATAAGAATGCAGCACCAAAACCTACTTGTTTACATTGTTCTGCCTTTATTTTGCACATATTTCATGACGTATTTTTCCCTTGCTAAAAGAAGAAAACTGTTGAAATGAGAACTTGCTTATCTACTAAATCAACATCTTGAAAGTTGTAGGTGGCAAAGTCTGCAGATAGCAGACTAAATCCAAGTCAACATTTTCCTACATTACCTCAAAAACTTTTATGCTTCCTTTTCTATCAGAGATCTCACAAGATCTCTATATTTGCCTGTCAAACAGAAGCTGTGCAGCTGTAAGTAAAATGATAATTGGAAAGATAATGTTAGTGGTATTCAGGCATCTCTCTCAAAGCAGCTTAGTCATATGCTGTATGGAATAAAACCAGGATTGGCTGAGTAAGGGAATTTACTGTTTCCCAGGAAAGGAAATTGCCTGCAACACATCTGGCAAACTTTCTAAATGTTTAGTTTTGGCAAAATATACATTTCAGCTCTTCTTATAAGGTGAGTTCTGTAGAGTGGGTATCTTCTTTCTCAAAAGGGAAAGATCTAATTTGTACTTTAAATATACCAGCCACTATTTGCTATTTTATGTCAAATACTATATACTCTCAGCCATAAAGCAAGCAGGAAATCACAGGCTAAGCAGCTATATTTCAGTTTGCAGAATAAATGTATCATGAATGCAAACACGCCACTCCATATCGACAGCAGAAATAAAAGATGAGAACAATGAACATGAAAAAAACACTGAGAGGAAGCAACTAGTCTTGAGTTATAACTTTTTACTCAGTTTCATACTGGCATATATAAGATTCCATGCCAAATGATTTAAATTCCTTCCTACTTCAACATGTCTAGCAATGAGATGTTCCTTCTCATAATTGACGGGAGACAGATCTTCACTGTCATTCAGCTTTTCTGGAATAAGCCCTGCCCTGCAAGCAGACTTGTTATTATGTCTCTGAGGCTCAGTAAAAAGGCTGTATTCAGGCATCTTCCTTCCTCCTCCTCAGTTTTCAAGGGCAAAAATGTATTTAACTTGCCTTACTTTTCACACCAGTTTTCTAAATTTAGCTGTTACTACTTTCTTTCCCCCTGAACTCTGACTGTCTTTGACTCCCTGGGGAGGCAGAGAAGACCACTTCCTCCTCCACAGCTGGGAAAGCTGCTCCCAAGGGGATAAAAAGGGTGAAGGATCACAATCAAATGCTCCAAAAGATGCACCAAATACGGCACTATGTTGTAGTGAAGAGTTAAAGGGATGTATATTTATTTTGTTGGCAAGGTGAACATTCACTGACTTTCCTGGGCAGTGGGAAAAAACACTTCATTAAAGCGATATGAGTCCATTGGACCCAGATGGGAAAACAGCAAAATCCTCCCTCAGTTATGTGTGTGTGTTGGGGGTTGTATTCCAGTTATTGCCCCAACAGCCTGGAAGTATCAAGGAAAAGTTGGGGAATACATAACCACGGTGAACCTCAGGGTGTTACTCCAAGAGCTAGATGAGAAGCACAGCAGAGTAGCTAACTGGTAGCGCCTGCTGTGCTGCTGACGGTCTTCATTAGTAATTTGTTGTCACTTCTCAGAATAAAACCTGCACTTTCCATACCTTTTCCCTCAACTGCTGGCAGCTGCCATAGCAACTGGCCATTCATTCATTCATTCAAAAAAAAAACAACAACCCCAAACCCCACAAAAAAACAAACCCGGCCAAAAAAACAGTAAAAGGTGAACTAGTTTCTCTTTCCAGTATTCAAACAACCACAGTTCTCCCTAGTGGAGGTCCAAGATACAGCAAGCCTTGTTAGGCAGCCTCCAAGACCAGTTTTGTTCCTGGCCCCATTACGGCTCAAGGGCCTCCCCGGGTCATGCATCGGCCTTTCCTAAAGGAGAACAGACTCCAGTTCAAACCTTTAGAGAGACTCTGGTCTCTCCTCAAAAACCTAACAAAACTGAGCTGCCAGATTACGCTGGTGATCTGACCACTAGCGTGGCACACAGATGGCAAGCTTCATAGCAATTCAAAAACTATTGATTTAATCAAGCCTCTCATGGAGATCCTGTCTAACAAATTCTCAGCATGCCTTAAATCTTGTCTTTTATATATGTACAGTCCCTTGAGTAGAGGTCTAATAATTAAACAGAAAACTTCTAGAAGACTACACAGGTTAGTCTCATCTTTACCTTCAACATCTAACTAAAGGATTTAAAAAATCCCTGAAAATATAACCAGAAAAATTAAGATTACCCTCCAGTTCTTCCTTGTGAGGAGACAGATACTTTCAGGGCTGGAGCAATCTTATTTTCAGCACTACTCTATTGGGGGCCCTATATTTTTTTGGGCTAGCTGTGTGAGGAAAAGAAAGCAGGGAACAGACCAATTGAACTAAGTACAAGTCATAGTAGGAAATTCTCATTTAACTTGGCAAATTAATTAAAAATATTCAAATAACAGGAAAAAATGAATTTGAATGTCTGGTTAGATACCTAGAAATGCTTCACACAGTCTAGTGCATAAATCTAATCCTATTTCCTGTCTTCACTAGATAATACTAAGTTTCTCAACTACCTTGCAAAAGACTGTTATTCACATGGAATTAAACATTATTTCAAAGACTTCAATACATTGAAAAGTAAAAATCAGTATACAAAAAGCTTTTGAAATGTCATTAACAATGCAGGTAGCTGTCATATTAATTTGCTTTGCTATTGCAATACAAAGTTGAAGGGATGGACAATGTGTAATTTACACGCCAAACCCTCCAAATATGTAAATTTTGTAGAAAATAATCTTGACCAGCTGGGGCTAAACCACGACAGTATCCCAAGTTCCAAACATATTCCTCCATTTCCTCTGGCTGGAAGGATGGACAATGGCAGATGAATACTGCACAGGAAAAAAAATCTGACAAATTGGTTCCAAAGGTCACAGTCCAAATATAATTAGAACCTTTCTGGAAGTCTCCAGAATTGAATTCTAGAGATTTTCCTCTCCAGAGGTAACTATGGAGTATGTAAAGAAATCCCAACAGCTTCCAACAATGCAAGGCATGCATTTTAGCTGCTACAACTATTTTTGACAACCCCTGAACACAACTTCCATGATTTAGAAAGTAAAAACCACATTAATACACTATATGAAATATAGCAAGTTGTGTAAGAAAGCCTGTCCTAAGAGATCCTGAGGCATGTTGGGATTTTCCTTGTGAAAGAGAAAGTTTGGTCTGTAATTCATGTTAGTTTGACTAGCATGGCATTCCCTTTGTTTGTTTTAATTAAGAAAAATCTATAGCTTCCAGATCCAGACCTAGCAAAACTCTCAGGCAGTTTGTCTTCAGGAATCAGTATCCTATCGTGCTGGTTTCAAGAAGACGTTTTCTAAAACAGAGAAGTAAACTTTCCCAAAATTCCAGTGGAATCGACTTTCCCAGGGTTTGGTAAGTCGGTTAGTAATTTTCCGCTTTATCAAGATCACTGATCATTGCAGAGAACATGGGAGTGGGAAGTAGGGGGAAGCTCCTTTTTAATCTTACCTATACATTGCAAATACTTACTTGATTAGATTTTCCCCTCACCTTTTACAAGTATTTCCCACTTCCAAGGGCACGGAATTGGGCTAGTGCGAGCTGATCGGGTGACTGCTCTTCAGCCGTGCCACTTCCCGAGGCGGGCCCTGCTGCCAGCGCCTCTGGACAGCTATTCCCTCTTGCAGCTGACTTGTCATTTGCTAATGTTAGCGCTTCCAAAGTTAGCCATTCAATACGGGCAAAAAAGCCTTAAAAGTAAAAAGCTTGAAAACGCTTAACTCTTGAAAGACATGCCTAAAAGCGAGTGTTCATCTCAGAGATTCAGTAAAGTACAAAGTCCG
Source organism: Anhinga rufa (assembly GCA_013400875.1). NCBI lineage: Eukaryota > Metazoa > Chordata > Aves > Suliformes > Anhingidae > Anhinga > Anhinga rufa. The sequence continues at coordinate 10,057 of VZTV01078591.1, forward strand.
TGTTCAGCTGAAAACTTTTAATTAAAACCCCCTCTCTTGTTCTCTTTGCCAGGACGTGTCCAAGCCTGCTTTGTATGCTTGGGACACCGTCTGTCTCTGTAATTACTCTATGCATTCAACACAAACGAAATTACACCTTGGTTCAGCACACTTAGAAAAGAAAACTCTTTATGAGAACAAACAAGCCAAGGAACTTTTCTTTTTCTTGGGTTTTTTTTTTTTTTTTTTTGGTCGGTGTTTAAAAATTATTGCCACCACAAATCATTTACAAGCATAGCTGGAGGCTACCGGGACCGACTGCTCTGCCTAGGAAACGCGCGCTGGAGCCGGGCTGCAGGAGCCCGCGGGGCTCCCCGCGCCGCCGGCTCCTCCCCGGGCTTTCNTGGCTGTGCGCATCTGACAGCTGCGGGCACGGCGGCGGGGGAGAGGGCGGCCCGCCTCAGTCCGCGAGGGGACAGCGGAAGAGCCCAGCCCTCGCTCCGGCCGCACATGGCAGCGCGGCGCTCCGTCTCAGCGCAGGTTAACTAGGTCCGGGCTCTCGCTAGCGCGCTAAAGCACCCTAGGTTTGCCGGGGTACCCCAGGAATTAAAATGCAGCTGACTGCTTACTTCTTTTGGGGCTGCAGTATTTTCTTAGCTTCAGGATACAACTCCTTTAGTAAGAGCATGGAGGCGATAGGCAAGAAGCAGTACCAGGTTCAGCACGGGTCGTGCAGCTACACCTTCCTTTTGCCCGAGACGGACAACTGCCGGTCTTCTACTTCTTACGTGTCCAACGCAGTGCAGAGGGATGCACCTTTAGATTACGATGATTCAGTTCAAAGACTGCAACTACTTGAAAACATCATGGAAAACAACACTCAGTGGCTAATGAAGGTAGGATAATACCATTTGTGTTCTAAAAATCTGGCTCGCAGCATCCTCTTTTCTATTCCCTTGCAGGATTTTTTCCTCCTAACGGTTTCTAAATTCACCAAATGCATTAGCCAAACTAAATTTTGGAGTTACCTTTCAATCGAAAAGTTGTTTTGAAGTCTGAGAACGTAATTTTACTGACCAGAAAGGAACAGAGAACCGCACTGTTTCTGCAGAGCTCGTGCTTTAAAAGTTTGTCATTACATTTGAGTCGCTTGGACAAATAGTAGTTACATACGCAGGCAGGCTGCGAGCGTGTCTGAAATTTCTGACATGAAAGAACCGGCTACTTACTTACAATTAACTGACAAGGGCTGTTGTACCTCTATTTAAAGAATATAGAAAGTACCTTGACCCGAGGCATGTTTGAAAAATGTTATTTGAAACATGATTTCAAAACTTGCGTGCAGAAGTGAACATTCTAAGGCCCACTGATAAAGAGCCGTGATTCTCAGCAAGGACTGCAAGTCTGACTTGCTGAGAAATTAGCCTCGTTGAAGTGACCGAATTTTGAGAAAGCTCATTAGCAGATATCCTTCACATCCTGTAACATTCCCACGCAAATACACAGTGTTCAAGGGAAAAATATTCTGGGAAAGGTGTTGCAGATGCCACATAGATTCCTTTAATGCGGTTCCATTGTAACTCAAGGAAAATGACACGTTTATTGCCAAAGTGGCAACATTTGTAAAATTATACCTGAAACAACAGGAAAAAAATGTGTACTGCATAGGTTCTTAGTATTACTGGAGAATAAATCCTATCGCTATTCCGCATTTTTATAGAAGCTCATTTGATTCTAAATGCTATACAGGGCAATAGAGTTTAGTTTAATAAACCTTTACTTCACCGGTACCTTAAAAAGTGTGATAGTATAGTTTAATTGCATAGTAAATTTATGAGTGTTTATGTCTCATACCAAGATGCCTATCTTATAAGCAATAAATATTTTGAGGACTTAACCAAGCAGTTGAAATGATATCTCCAAATAAGTGTTCGAGTGATGTCACAAGGGTTTTTTTCATGGAGAATGAAATATTTGTTGCAAATGGTGAGAATTTGCAATTGTCTACAATGAGTGTCAGCAGCCAATTCTTTATTCTAAGCTTACATGACTATAAAATACTTTTGCATTAGGGTTCACATCTCTCATCAGTTATGAAGTTACAGACCTAGCATCATATAACCAAAGAAACCGGCCAGAGAATTCTTGTGTGTAAGAAACAGAAATGACACTTCAAAGCAGAAAGCACAGTGTTTTCATCTACCTGAAAATGAACCTTGAAGGTTAAATCCAAAATGCTTACGCTTGAAGGCTGCAGTGTGGGCCTCTAAATCAATCTTTATGGGTTTAGCATGCTTAATTTAGACACCCAAATGCTGTCAGTTCAGTAGCTTTTGTTTTTTTAATCTCACAGGCAAACATACTTCCCTCCACATACTTACCTTTCTACTTACTAATTTACAGTGCTCACTATTGTAATGTTAAGACCAACATTAACAGATGTGCAATGCAGGATGAAAAACACACAAAGTAAAACAGTCTAATCTACTCAGCTGCTAAGCAATTTCCTAACATAAATAGTAAAATCACACACAGGACTCCAGTGCTAAATGCCACTTAAGTAGGCAAACACAGTATCCTAAGTGGCATCAGGTAAACAGAAACCAGTAAGCAAATTCCAGCATCCTTATTTAGTAAAAACTATGCTTTTTCCTGTCAATCCCTGGGAAATCAGTTACAAGAGGAATAGGATAAGTATATCTAACCCATTCTTTGGGGATCAAAAGGCAGATTTTCTGTTTTGAAAGACAGAGGAATGTTTCTTTTATTTGAGCAAAGATTTCCAAATAAGATGCTTTAGAATAGCCTGGTTTTTTCCTAGCTGTTCCACAGCTAAACATCCTGTAAAATAACTGCTGTTTGCCTTTTTCACTATTTTAACACCTGCTCTTTATGTCATCTGTTTTGTTCACAAAGAGACTCCAACAAAAGTAGCTTTTCCTCAGATTTGCTTTGCTAGAGACACCTGGTTTGCAAGTGAAGATGAAAAGCAAACAATAACCTTTAAAGTCACTTACAGAGTTTACTTGCTGTTTTTTTAAGGTCACTAATACACATTCCTAGGCTTGTATTTCAACTTACGAAAGCATAATACTAGATTAATGAAGACATAGCAAAAAAAAGTTGTTCACTTAGTTTTTATACCATGTTGAAAGTGTAATATAAGATTGATTTTAAAAAATAACCTCACATTAACTTCTCGGCAATTGCACAAAAAGCTGCTTTAGGTCTTGCTTTTTTAAAAGTTATTTTTGCTCATTTAAGAAGCAGCACCTGTTTTGTTACATTACGAGGTTTTAGTGTGAGTTAACCTTTAAACGTTGTTCCTGAGGTATCGCACATCCCAAAACATTTTTACACTCCTCCCCCACTCCTGCCTTTAATCCATCAACTAAAGGAAACGTTCTGTTGAATGAACACTAGGCTGTATGAATGGAATAGCATGGGAAGTGTGCGCTTCATCTGGTTAATGGACAAACACAATGGGAAGAAAATGAGTTACGTAGGCTCAGGTTCTTCTCTGACCTGCTCCTGCATAGGGAGCAGAAGACTGTGCTACAATTGCTAGAGTTTGCAGCTTCATGAAAACACATTTTTTTGGGGTCTGAACTGTTATTAATGCCTTATGCCAATACTGTACATACCATACATAAAACTGGAATGTCTTTTCAAAAGTAGATTATGTTTAAGCGTTCAGATGACATACTAGAATAAACCACTATTCCACCTAATCCAGTGGTTAGCAGTAAGCCAGTAAGCGATGCTGTAGAACAAAGGCCAAATCCCTAGATCAACTGTGCAGCAATATACCTGAAATGAACTTTCTTCTTTACCTTTCCCTACCTTGGGATCAATTTGTATATTGAAGTGTAAGATTTCTTTTTAATGAGTGTGTGGGCAGGGAGAACTAACCTCTCAGTAATAAGATTTTTGAATTAATTTCAGAGGAAAGCAGATTGGTAAACAGCTGAGATACAAGACTGGAAATTTTAAATGTAGACATGCATGTTGGCTATTATACTTTGGAATTTTTTTATATAAAAACAACATCAGTTTTTCAGATATTCCCAGATGACAGGCAATTCCTGTAAGTTCCACAACTAAACAAATTTCTATCTGAACTAATGGCAGCTTTACCATTTGGATCACGGCATTTCTACTCAAAGAACAGCATTTTTTTTTTCAGGTATTAAGACACTGAAATAACTAAATGCTAACTTGAATTTACTTCTTAGTACATAAACTCGATCCTATGACGCAGGAGATACGACTCTATTCAAAGCAATAGTGTAAAAGAAATGAATTATATTTTCCTAGTCTTTCCTGTTATAAACATTTGAAAACAATGTATGATCAAATTGATTACAGCATATGGAACAGAGGTAATTTATTTGTAGTTTATCAGCAGATCAAAAGACCAGAAAATAAAAGTCTGTGCCAGGAGTCAATATTTAAACCTAAGACCAGAGCTTCATCCTGAACCATCGCAGCAGACTGGGAGGGGGGCACTGCTGATAGAGTTGCAGTGTATCTTTGGATGGATACTCTGAACTGGGATTCATTTTTCCTTGTCATGTTATCCTGGAAGCTAAAAACCCTTTGTCAATTTGAAATGTATTTCTTCTCTAAACACAACAAAACCAGACGTTTTAAGATGTACAGGAATTAATACTTATAATTTTTGATGAGTAATTGCCAATGAAAGGTTTTAATTATTGTCATACTTGTACTGAACTTCGTATCTCAAATACAAAAAGATATTCTCACATGCCGTTACCCAAAAACATCTGTACACAATGGACAAGGACAAATATATTGTACAGTGCTGGATTTTGAAGTACACGAGAGATGATTCTGACTCTGAATCAAGAGCTGCATTCCTTTCTTAAGTAATGCATCTGTTTTCACTTATTGTGAAAAGTGCTTGTTTCTGTCTATCAGCTCTGTATTTGCTAAGCAAAAGACTATTGTCAGGACCCAAAAGAAAATGCTTTTTTACTTTCAGATTAGTACATGTTATCAGAAGAACTTTCCATGCTACTTTAAATGATCTGACTATGCAGTTTTTTGTTATATCTCCTGTAGGTAAATTTCTGTGAAAGGATTAGAAATGGCACTTTTGCATGAGTTTAAAAACTATGTTGTAAAGACTATTTCTGCATCATTTCACAGATACCATATTAGTGATACAGGTATGAGATTGTACAAAATCAACAAGGAGGTCTGGAGATTTTCACGTACAGACCTATAAGCTTGTCATCTCCAAGATGTTACCAGTAAAAAAATGTGATAAACAGAGGCTTGTTTTACTGAACCAGTGTCTCACTAGGATTCAAGATATATTTTCATGTACTTTGTTACTAAAATGATCATAAACTTACCATCTTTGACTGGTCCAAACAGCAAATTGGGAGACTTTCTCCATCAATTATTGACATCAAGTGCTTTATTTTTCTTCTTTTCTCCAAGTGCACATATAGGAAATGAGCCTGGAGATGCTTGAGTTGACAGTTGCTAGCCCTTTTTGTTTGCATATCCAGTTAACATACAAAGCTTAACAGCATAACCTTTAGAGCATCTTAGAAACTTTTGCAGAGAGACTGAGGTCAGAATGGTGTTTCTTTTAGAGACATTTATCTTGTTACTGCTCCTTTTTTGTTTTTAATTATGAACAAATTCAATAATGTGCATCTCCCCATAATTTACCAAGGGAAACAACTGATATAATTTGCTTGATTCCTAAGCACAAGAAAGAAGCTATCATTTATAAATTGCTTAGAACAGAATTTTGTCCAGAAGACACAGGTACCCATTTCTAACCTTCAAAATATTGCATCTAGTATCTTGAGTGACTGTATTATCCTGTCCTTCTCATACTACAGTATTTGTGTTTTTGAAAATACACCGCATTACACATTACTTGATTTACAATACTTCTTACAGTAAACCAAGGCAGCTTAGTAAACCACTATTTATTTAACAATCTTTTACATACTTTAATACAAGAACCTCCTGTTGCATCCGTTATTTCATGGGATTTCACATAGCTTTGGCTGAAAGCCAGGATGGGGGCAAAGTAAGACTGTCTTCTTCCACCATTACCATTATCATAGGGCTAGACATGCAAAATGCTGTCAGCTGATTTAGAAGACATAGTTTCAGACCTTAGGTGAGGTCTACAACAGAGAGGTGCCGCTCTCGGATCCTTCTCTGGAGCTTAGCAAACCCAGAGTTTCATCAGACAACTCAGTCTATCTTAATTAGCTCCCTAGAGTAAAGTTCAGCCTGTCTCTTCAGCCTGGAAGAGAGAGAAATAGAGGAATGGAAAACTTAAAAGATATCCCCCTTGAAGAGGCAGATTTATCAGCATTTCTGAAGAAGTTGCAAAAGCTAGCATGCTGCATGGCCCTCATCATGGCATACTTTGGCACTAAAGTTTGTAAGCCTCAGAATCAAGAGGCAATAGGTAGAAAGTAGAAATGTGGACTAGGCTGCAAATGTGATATTAATATATAGATAAACATTATGCTTCCCACTTTTTAAAACAGATTAGGTACAAGAGTCAAATCGGGACTGATAGCCTTTCCATAGAGTTTGGTGTCTTCCCATCCCACATCCTGACAGAATCATAGAATCACAGAATGGTTTGGGTTGTAAGGGACCTTCAAAGATCATCAAGTCCAGTCCCCCTGCCATGAGCAGGGACATCTTCCATGAGATCAAGTTGCTCAAAGCCCCATCCAACCTGACCTTTAACACTTCCAACGATGGGGAATACCCAGCTTCTCTGGGCACCCTTTTCCAGTGTCATAAAAAAATTCTTCTGGAGGAGAAGATATAAGTTGTACTTCAGAGAAAAAAGATTCTGGCATCCAGTTAGCAATAAGATACTGATGGGAGCCTTAAGGATACCTGTAGGCATTGCAGAAGGAAAAATGGGAGAAGATGTCTCTGGAATAAAAAAATATTTCATGTATGTACTAGTATATGAAACAAGGATATCACACACAGAAAATATTTTGGTAGTCCAAATGCTCTCACTAGGAAATCTCTCACTGGTGATAACAGCTAAACCACTGAGAAAACAATTTGTCAGTAAACCATAAGTATTGATATAACCTTCAAGAAAAGGTGAGTTTCTATGGCACTGAATAAGAAGCTTCAGAAATAAGCACAGACAATTTTATCTGCCATTTTATTCTTTGAATTTCTCAGACTAGCCAAATATAAATTACAGGTGAAAAAAATAATAGGAGTGTCAGATAATTTCATAGGGCTAAGCCTCTGTGGAAAAAAAGGGTATGGCACAGTAATTTAATACTTATAAATGCCTTAGAGATATGGCACATTCCACAGTGGAACAAATTAAACCAAATAATCTCACGCACACACAAAAAGTTAAAAAGTGCTTTACAACTGGAAATACTGTGATCATCTCATTTCCTTTAACAGACCTATCTCTAGAAAATGGGGCAGAGGAAGAAAGAATTGTATTTATTCTCTAGTGAGAATACATGAAATAGTGTCTGGTGAACCTAAAGTCTATTCTAAGTAAACCAAGCTCAGAGGAAAATTCTTCAGATTACAAAATCCAGATCCATGTTTTGTATAAAAAAATCCCTGCACCTCAGTAGTTCTGCAAACACTCACTGTGTCAGTTTTCAAGCTGCCTAGGAAGATACATTACTACTCCTTAAATGCCTTTTAAAAAAAAAATGCTTACTACATTCCACATAATAACTGAAAATCCTATTAGTTTTTATCTGTTTGTGGAACAGGTTAACCCTAAAATTAAGATGTTGTTTACAAAGCTCAGCAAATGTAACTTGCAATTTGTATGATTAGGAGATATCTGTTCTCATTCCAACTTCCAGCACATTATGGCTTAGTCCAGACAGAGAGAGGGAAGCTACAGGAACTTTTCTGCTGTCTTTATGCTGCTCATACAAAGCTTTATCAGTTTATCTAATAATCTTCCAGGAGCCTACTGAGATCATTACAAGGTCTTACTGTTAAAAAGAGAAGGCTGATAGAATATGCAACCTTCTCACTGTTAATGTCTCTCTCTGTTAGTAAAAGTATGGATGGAAATCTAGTATTCTTCAGAGTTACATTACTCACAAAAGCTGTTAGGAGTGAAATATTTCGCTCTCTAGATGAGCGGATACTCCAGGATTCTTAATGACAGCAGTTTTCTTTCCAATTCAGCTGCCTCTACAGATTCCTGTGAAACCCAAGCAGCATATAGTGTCCTAACTTTGCTCAAACTCCCTTTAATACTGTAGGGAAAAAATAATCTTTCCAGTTTTGTATTTGTACTCAGGGCTCAAGCATCATGAGGGGAGCTTAAAAAAAAAAACAAACTATATAGTGTACCTTTATCCTCTGGGGAACAACATATCAACTTTCTGTCATTGATTTTGGTTAGGGATTAAAATCAGCATATTGTGGAAACACAGCTGAGAGCTTAACAGACTTTTATTGACTAGCTTGCTATGACATCTTATTATTTAGGTTTCCAGAAGGGGGAAAAAACCAGCCTTGCTTCATATATTACATCTCTCTCAATGTTAGCAACTGAAA